>WEKY01008187.1:526524-563856 GCA_013390045.1 Picathartes gymnocephalus
CGGGAGCGGCCGCGCCATTGGCTGGGGCGGCGGCAGCGCGGCGGGCGCAGCCAATGGGAGCGCGGCTTCCATGGGGCTTGAGTTATTAGACGGCGGGGTAAAAGCACCGCGCGGCAGAAGCCAAGGAGAGGCCGCGGGACCCGCAGCCATTTTTCTGCAGTGGAGCGAAATGGCCAACTGGGCTTTTCCTTTGTTCCATAAAGGGGGATCCGCCATGTGAATCCACACCACGCGGGGTAGTGGGAGCCTCTAGCACGGTGCCAGACGACTCACTGAAGAAGGAGGATTTAAATATATATATATACCTCAAACCCTTAACAAAAAAAAAAAAAAAAAGAATGCGGATTTTTTTTTTTTTTTCTCCCTTATGATTCGGGATCCATCTTTGTCTTGTGTAACTAGGTCATGGCACACCCTATGTCAGCAGTTAACAGTTTCGAATGCCAACAAAAAAAAGAGTAAATACATTCTTTTTATATTTTTTTCCGTTGTTTTGGGGGTTTTTAAGCTTTAAGCAGCTCTGATGACTGAACAATAAATTTGAGAGACTTATCTCCTGTATTAAACACTTGATTCCTGGCCATTTTTATTAACTCCTCTGGTGCTTAAAAGGTAATGTTTTAAATATAGGAATAGTGAATTCTGGCAAAAAATAAGGCAATTTTACTTTGATAAGCTTTTTCTCTTTCTTTCCTCTTACGTTGTAAGTACCCAATCCATTCTGTCCTTGCTAAGTGTAGTTTTCATGTTAATGTTACTGAAGTGGTCCTTATTGCTAAGCCTTCATTTGCATGTCTTACGTTTTTGTCTGTTTAAACCAATTTATGCTTTTTGAAATATTTTACTTATAAAGCAATATATCTGGCTAAGATATGCTTAAAAGTTGTTTAGAACCCGTAAATGTTAACTAGGTGTTTTGACACTGACATGTGCAGCCTAAAACTATTGAGGAGAATATTTTTAGTGTCTGCGTGCTCTGTGGAAAAACACTGAACATCCTTTTTATGTACAGAGTAAATCTGCCACAGGAAGGTAGATTTAAGCCTCGAGCAGGAGTCCTCGCCTGTGTACGGTCAGTCAACATAGCTGGACTTTTTCTATAGTTTTTTTTCCCCCTTTTTTTACCCCTCTTTTTTTGATGCTAGACCACAGCCATACAAAGATCCATAACTTATCTTAACAAGATCCGCTTTGGCTCGCAAACTTACGAGAGAAGTGGTGATACAGATCATATATATATTTGTAGCCATTATTTTAAAAAAGAGTAACAACTTCACCTTCAGAGCTGCATTCAACTATGGTGTGCGGGTAAGTAAACCCTTTTGCCCTTGCAGAGAAACAAATAGCCCAGGCCTGTAGCTAATGGTATTGTCCTGGGTGGAAAGATCCCAATGGTCGTCTGAAAGCGGTGGCGATCTCCTTCTCCTCAGAAACATCTAACAGTGCCTCTGAAACGTCTGTTTTCAGGGAGGGATTTGATTTCTCTTTCTGCACAAAGCTCTTGGTCGTCCTCAGCCCTGGGTGGGTTTTGGTTTGGGGTTTTTTTGTGCGGAGAGACGCTGTCAATCCATTGCAGGCATTACGTGGCTGTTAAATTGAAAGCACCAAGAAAATAAAAAAAAAACCTGCCTGTGAACGGTAAGATGTTAGTGAGGTTGATGTTAAAAAAGGCGAGAAGGCGGTGGTGGTAGTGGTAGGGATCCCTTACATGTTTTATCCGTCTAATTACAGAAGCTTGACAAAAAACAGGCAACAAAATGGGGGGGGTGTTTTTCACGACGGTGAGTCTTAATGGCGGATGTCTCCCTAGAAAGCACTGTAAAATCCTTCATACCGAGAGGCAGTGACTTGGAGAGAGGGGGAAAAAAGGTCTAGAAGTACATCCAAAATGAGGGAGTTTCCTTCCAAGTGAGGGACCCTTTGCAGCCTGAGTGTTACAGATGGAGAGCCGTGACGCAGTTGATATTCACAGGAGTTGTGCTTTAGTGCCGCCACCCAGCCCACGAAATGGCCTCCCCGCCGAATTCTGGTGGGTTTATTATGTGAAAGGCTGCGGCAGCACCGTGTCCCGGGCGGCGGGAGGGGCGGCCAGCGGCGGGCACGGCGCTCCCGGTCGCACTCCGTGTTGTGTGAGGGCAGCCGCCATCATGGCTTCTCCTTCCCTTCGGCGCCGCGTTCTCCTCAGCGCTGGGCGGTGGCGCGGCGGGTTCTCCCCCCCTGCCTCCCGGCGCTCCGCGTCCCGGGCGCTGCAGGGAAATGGTGGTTTTGGGGTGGTTTGGTTTTTGGGTTTTTTTCCCTTTCTCTCCCTTTTCCCGCCCCCCCTTCCCCCAGCGCTCTGTGAGGGGCTGTGGAAGGGCGAAGCCGGATAGGGAGCGCCGGCTCTTTCTCCCCGCGCACAACATGGCGGGAGCGCCCAGCGGCAGCGGGGTTGGCGGCGCTCCAGCCTGGCCGGGCGGGGGGGTGGCCGGCCGGGAGGACAAAGGCAGCTCGGATAATGCCGGCGCAGTCCTGGCTGCTATAAATAACACCGCCCTTCCCCCGCCGCAGCCTCCTGCTCGCTTTATAAACACCGAGCCATAAAAGTCGCCTAATGCGGAGGGGGGAAAAAATAGGAACAAACACCAACACCCCCTTTCCCCTCACACACACACACATAAGGGGAAAGATAAAATACACAAAAAAATTAAAGCCCGAGCAGTGTGGGGGACGGGGGGAACCAGCAGCGCTGGCCGCGGGAGGGGCCGGGCGGCGCCGCCACCTCCCCGCCCGGAGCGGGTGCGCCGGGGGGAGCGCGGCCGCTGCTCCCCGTCACATGGCTCTTTGTTGTTTTCCTTCTCTGCGTCTCCTGGGCTGTTCCCCCCTCCGCCATCACCCAGCCGGGACAGCGCTGCCCTGCCTCCTCCGGCCTGCAGCGCCGAGCTCCCCGGGCCCGCACGGGCAGGGCTGGCGCGGAGCCGGTGCCGCGCTGCAGTGGAGCCGCCATGGCCCGATGAGGTGTTACATGTGGCGTCTTTTTTTTTTTTCTTCTTCTTCTTTTTTTTTTTTTTTTTTTTTTTTCCTTCCCTCTTTTTTGTTTTTTTTTTTTTTTTTTTTCCTTTCCCTTCCCTCCTTGTGGTTTGTTTTTTTGATTTTTTTTTTTCCCCCCGAGTAGATTCTGCTGCAGCTCTCTTTGGGTGGAGGCTTGGAGGCTGAGGGTTATCTTGGAACTTCACAAGCCTCACTGTGCTCTGCGGGGAATTGCAGCTTGTGCTCACGGCAGACCCAGAGTAGGTGAGCCAGGAAAGCCTGGCTTGAGCAACCACTTCAGAGGGCATGACAGGGAGGAAAAGCAAACACTGTAGAGAGGTGGCCTCCCTGGTAAGGCTAGGGCAGGACCGTCCTGCGGACCCTAAGGGAGGGAGAAGGTAAGTGTCTGCTTGGCAGAGGCTGCCTGTGGGAGCGGCATGTGCCGGGCAGGGTGCACCCTGCCCGCTGTTCCTGCGGCTCAGCACCCGCCGCTCCGTGGGTTTGTACAACCTGTGCTGTGGTATGTGCCGAGGCTCAGGGCTGTTTCCCTGCGAGGGAGCAGGGTGCTACTGCGAAGGAGGCACCGCAGCCCGCGCCTTTCGCAACGACTGCGCTCATCGCTCCATTCCTCGCTCCCCCCCTCGTTCCTCACCGGGTCAGGCTCTATGTCGAGAACAAGCGACAAACCGTCCGCACAAAACAGAACACGTTCCCATGGAGGGGGAGAAAACCAACCAAACCAACAACAAAACCAGAGCGTTTCCGCAGTGCCAGGTTGGCGTTGTACCGCTGCGAGCCCTGTCGGGGGCTGCGGCGCTCGGAGCCGGGGCCGCCTGAGCCGCCGCTCGGTCCCTGCCCGGCCGGGAGCGCCGGGCCCGCGCTGGAGCCAGCGCTGAGCACCCGGCCCGGGTCACGGCGGCTCCCGGTGACCGTCTGCTGGCAAAATCGGAAGGAACGGTGACGTTGTTCTTAGCTGAACGCCATTAAAATGCTCCTCTGGTGTCTCTCAATAGAGGTGAAAAGCATTTCAGCTTCCTGGAAATGGCCGAAAGAGGCGACGTGTAGATCAAAGTACGGCGCAGAGCTGGTCTCGTGTTTGCAGGGGTTTTTTGAACTGTAGTGAAAACGTTTCTGCAGCTTGCATCGTAATGAGTTAAGTCAGCACGTGAAGCGACTAAAAAAGGCATATTTAAACAGCATCGGGCTATTAACTTTCCTGGGATTTAAGATTTATGTTTAAATATATATTTGGCTGTTAGCAATACCAGCATTTAAACCGTAACGTTGATCTGTTCAACCCTGAAGCAAACCAGCTCTGCCTAACGCAGCTTTGAAGCGACACAACCAGACCATGATACTGTGGGAGCTTAGACAGCTTTGTCTGTACTTGCATCTCTCTGCATATTTTTCCAGGACTCTGATCTTTGTCTGCGATTAATCATTGTCCAGGACGGCAGTTCCCGGTGGTAGAATCCATGAAGTGCTCCAGCTGGGAGAGGTCCTAACGCGTGTGCCTGGCGCTGCGTACGTGCAAAGCAGGGCCAGAAATTGCTGGGGCAGCAGGCGCTGGACAGCGAGCCTGCCGTGCCACCCCAGTGAGTTGTGTGGGTCCTCAGCACTTCTGGAAGTTGTTTTTGTAAGTCTGAGCCGAAAATTTCTTTCCGTTTTTAGAGTTTCTAAATTACTATAATGTTCAGTGTAGTTTAAAAGTCGCCAAGGCAGTTGAGACCGGTTGTGCTCTCAGAGTGGGTGGTTTCATGGCTGAACCTCGTATCTGAAAAGCAAAATGTTCTGGTACAGCGTGTTTAAATCTCAGAAAGGTCAAACCAGACTTTCATACTTGAGTTAGATTGACCCTGGTTTGCTGTGTGAGACTCTTTAGATAAAGAGATCTTTCAGGAAAAAGGGAAAAAAAAAAAGTTTTTTTTTTTCTCTGAGCAGCTTGTGGTGACTGTGCACATTCTTGAAGCAAAGGAGTTTGTTCTTGCCCACAGTGTCCCTCCCCGGCATTGTTGAGTGGAAAACTCTTATGCTAATTATATCACTGTCTGTTATCAATAAGAAGTGATTTTATTTCTTTGGCAAAGTGTTGCAACAAGAGCAAATTAGATTGAGAGGCAAAGTGAAATAAAAAATATGCAGCTGCTCTGCCAAACAATGATCCTGACTGTTTACAACGTTTTGTTTTAGACTGCCTTCTACACAGAATCCTTTATATTGAAGGTTTTCAAGTCACAATCCACTGCTTGTGCAAGGAAACTGGATTAATAGATGATAAAAGACAAAAGAGACCAAGGTTCATCTGGTTCAACTTCCTGCATTATGCTGGTCTCTGGATTTTTGTGAATATTTTGCTTTTTCTCATTTGAAAGAATTTAACTACAGCATAGATGCATCTTAGATAAAGATCAAATTTTCATTTTCAAATGGGCTGTGAAAGGCTGTAATATAAGAGTAAATTGTTTCCATCAAAAATCTACCTGACAGATTAGAAACCAAAGTACCTTTTTAAACTTGTCTAGTTTCTGCTTTCAGTTTCTGGATGTGTCTGTCCCTCAGTCTCCTTGGCAGAGGAATACTCCATGACCAGATTTCCATCCCCTCGTAGCTGTGTGCAGGCTGAGCATTTAAACACTCCATTGCAGGCTGCAGAGCTCCCCCTCGGGTCCATCTTTACTAATCCTGTAATTGTTCCTGCTCCAGTTTGTCACCATTTTGATCTGGGCAGAAGGGGACGGAGCCATCGGCAGTGACCATGTCCGAGCCAAGAGCCCTCCTGGCTCCGATCTGTCTGTCAGGCATCCAGGGATTACTCCAGCCCATGTTCAGCTGGTTTCCCAGCAGGGCTGCTAAAACACTCTCAGATCTGCTCCTTCTTAGGATGACAACCCTGTACTGTAGGATTGTGCTTTTTGTTTTTTATGTATGGCTTTACTCTTGTCCGCATGAAAACCCTTAGCCAGTGTTGTTGCTTGCAATGGCCTATTTTAATTATTATTTTTATTTGATACTCCCTCCTGATACTGCTGAGTGTCACCTACAAACTTGGTTGGTCATAATTTTATAGTTTCTTCCAGATAAACGATCTATCTGCACTGTGGGTGTTTCCTGGTTCCGAGTGTGTGTACACACATCTCAGCAGTGTCAATATTGTGTCAGGAGGAGGTCTGGTTCCACACCATCCCTTGCCACACCCCAGTTGCATGGGAAGAAAGCCCAGTTTAGGAGCTGGAAGGGAGCCAGAGGCACACTGCAACACTTGCCTGCCCTGGTGTCTATTATGTAGCCATTAAATAATGCAGAGGACGAAACAGGTGGTTGCAGGACCCATAAAAGAAAGATGAGAGGTGTGAGGCAGGGTGGTTACAAAGTACATTTTGAGACCTTCCTGTTAGATGGGTTTTTTAGAGGTGATACCTCACTACATACTTTCTATCCAGCTGTTCATTCAAGATTAAATACTTTAGAGACTTCTTCCCTCCTGCCAAATTTGATTGCGATTGGAGGAAGGAGGGGGGAAAATGACAAAGAACAACACAGTTGCATTAAACAGTTTTATTTTTAGGAAACCAGGCTAAGAATATCAAAGGAATATTGAATAGGAATATGGACAGAGTATTTGCCTGTTCAGATTTTCTTGCCATGAAATTTTTCATTCCTTCCTAAGAACAGCAGATGATCTGTCTAGGGAATTGTCAGCCAAAATAAGCAACCTGCTGACAGATTTCACCTATGTCCCAGCATGCTCTGAGGATGCATGGGATGTGAGCCTTGAACAATGGCAGGGAATCACTAGGCTGTGTTGTTTGGCTGCCGGGGTGCAGAGATGCATCCTGACACCCAGCAGTGGAACAAACATTTACTGTGTTTAAGATCCAGACAAATTTTGATGGATATGTTGGCTATTTGCCAGAGCTGAGGGGAGGGGTTTTTTGTTACTTTTTAAACTGTATGTGATCATATTATTTCTGCTAGTATTGTGACAAAGCCACCTCAGTAAGGTAGGGAGTGCTTTCAGAGACCTAATCTTTCTTGAGCTATAAAGGAATAAAGAAGCTGTTTCAACACCTGACTTGCAGAATGTTTTGTGTTGCTGCTTGCCTATTGAAATGCAGCTGCTATTGAAATACTGTGATCCTATCAGGATGTAGAACTGGTTATTTTTTAGAATGCTTTCAAGCTTATAAAAATCATGAAATAAATCAAGACGGCTGGCAATTCTAATCAGCATTCTAAAGCCATCAAATTACAAAACAGTTCTGTGCTTCATGGCCCCTGAACAGCACAGTTTTACAAAAATAAAAGAGAAAGAATGAAAAGAATGTACCATTTAAAGACGCAGGGCACTTACAAAGCTTGCATCAAAAGGAAATGAAGATACAAATAAGTAATCCAAAAGGATATTTATGCATTAAATTATTTGTCTCTGGACACTTCATTAAACAGTCTGGATATGATGGTAGCTGGGGACCTGGGAGCCTTTTTAACACATGCACTTACAAGGAGCGTTCTGATTATAAAGTGAGTGAGTATAAAACGTTGCAGCCAGAAACCAATGACAAAGATCAAATGCAATGAGTTCAGCTTACAAATCAGAGCAGTGTCTTCCCACTGGTGACACAAGACCAAGACTTTGTTTTGCCCTTGACATTGCTACCACTGCTCTGAATCCTGCAGTTAAGGATTTGCATCTTGATTTATTGTTTGACAGGACAGTGGGGAGTGCCCCAACTGGTCCCCCGAGCCCTGGGTTGCAGCCGAGTGGGCACGAAGGCGCCGGGTCAGGGAAGGCTTGGCCGTGCATGGCTCCCTGTGCTGCTGCACTACAGCAGCTCCCAGTTGCTAAGCAGCTGCAGGGCTGTCTCTGCCTGTGCTACACGAGGGGAGCAGCACGGGTTCCCCTTGATCGCTGGAGAGGAGCCGGCAGCATGGAAACGGGAGCAGTGGCCATGGCAAAATCATTCCGTTCCTGGCTGGCTCACAGAGCCACTGGCAAAAACGCTGGAGCGACGAGAAGGGACACTCGGTGGAGCAGAGGGTGGCAGGAGGGGAGGGGAGAGCCAGCATATGTGCACAGCAGAGGTTACAAAGACAGCAGATCCTGGCAGAGCAGGAGGGCACACACTGAGGAGAAAGGAATGGGAGAGAGGCCAAAGGCACAGTTCAGAATTTAAAAAAAAAGCAAACAAAAAAAACCCAGGAAGAGAGTGTGGCATATGGAGAGGGGAAATAAAGCAGAACTTGCACAGCCTGCGAATAATTTAATAGAAAATACAGGAAGAGGGAAGGAGCTTGATTCATTATTGCCCTTCACCTTGTGGAGACAGCTACACTCAGGAAGAGGAGGTGTGGAATAGAACAGCATCTTTCATGTTTCACAGTGAGCTGTAGGTTTTACATTTCAACCCCTGCCATTTGTGGTTTTCTCCTTTCATAGCTCATGGCTTTTGTTCAGACTTGATTCCTGCAGGCTCTGTTCTCATCTTTGTCTACTTTCTGAGTTATTTCTGAACTTGCTTTAGCTTTTTTTTTTTAAGGTAAGTTTTAAATTAAAATACCTTTTCGAGATATTTTAGTTGTTTTAACCTTCAAGAGGGCCAGGCCATTGCTAGTTTCTAACTGAAGTTAGTTTCCACTAAATCCACACAGCCACTGCTGCATTTCTCCATGTCTCTCTCCTGGGAGCTGCTGATGCAGGACAGGGTTCTCTTTGCTTCCCAACACCTTCCCCTGCACATTGTCTTTCCCTTTCCCTGGGCAGTGCCTGCCAGCAGTCCGGAAGGGCTCACATTTAGCAGTGTGCAGGAAGTGGTTCCTGTGGCAGTAAATTGTCACAAGTGCCTGATGTGTTGCGTAAAGGGGAGTGACAAAATTGTCACAAAATCTGCAGGGGGTTCTGACCAAAAGGGATCCTTAGTTCCACCACCACTGCCCACATGAAAAAGCACTTCATGGTGTCGGCGTCTAACATGCAATTGGCTGTGGAATAGGAAATGCCAGTGAAGCTGGCAGGGAAGCAAGAAAGCTGGACATTCCTCCAGGCACAGGACTGAGGGGCATGGCTTGTACAGCAGGGTGGGGAGAGGAATTTAAGCTCGTGCAGCTGTTGCTCAGCTGTGACCAGCCCAGGCTTGCTCAGAGGCCTTTTGACTGAGAACACTTTGACCCAGCTTCAAAAGTGAGTCCTAAAAGGAAAATGGAGGTGCCCACTCAGACCTACAATGGGAATTATTTACTGTGTGTGTAGTTCAAGCCAATAAAATACTTGACAAATACACAGCCAGATGTGTTCTGTACTTAGACAATTTTTGCCTAAGATGTCTGATTTGGGGAGATGCTGTATTTGCTTTCTTCTTCCATTTGCCTAGAGCCCTTATCTTTGAACAGGCACTGTCCCATTAAAGGTCTTGGAATACTGACATTTTACAAGCAGATCCAGCTGCCATTCACACAGGGGCATTTTTAGCCTTATGAGAGATGTCAGTTTAATTAGAACAGTTTTAACCAGGAAATCTCCCCACCTTAAGAAATCAGAACTACTATGTTAATCCCCATAAGCAGTGAGGAATTTGACAATGTGCCTGTTGTTAGGAGGAGATTCAGGAAGGTTGAGATGTGTGTAGGAAGGGAGAAACGCACAGGAAATGTGCCATCAAGGACAGAGGTGTGGAGCAGGGCAGGGCAGTGTGCCAGACCCAGCAGTGTCAGCTTGCTGCTCTCTGTGCCTGCCCTCACCACCCCACACCACTGCTCGAACACCTTCCTGACCTGCTCTGGTGACTCTCAGCGAGGACATCCAGCCAGGCCACTCTTCTCTGTCAGCCCATCCAGCTCCCACAAACCAGGCACAGGCCAAGAATAACAGCTCTAAAGCAAACATCACTCAATTACAACCTAGTTTTATTTCCAGTGCCTCAAGTTATTAATTAACCTGCTCTCAGCATCGCTGTTCCTGTGCCAGGTTTGCTCTGGCCGGGTTATGGCTGCTCTCAGGTCTGAGAGAAACTCAGTCTGGGCCTGTGCTTTGCCTGGCCATGCTCTGACAAGCCACAAGCTCGTCTGGCTTCTGCCAAACCTCCACCTCTATGAATGAGCTTCTTGCCAGCCAGACCATGACAGAGCAAGCGCTTCCCACTTAGCTCTACCCGTACATCCAGTACTGCACAAAAAGCAGGCAGAAATTGTGGTGTCCCCCATATAAACAGAGGGTTTTATCACCTCTTCAGTCTGCCATTGCTGCCTTCCTGTGGAAAGTTTGCACAGATATCAGAGGGGAGGATGCAAACTTTACGTTAACTGCCCTTTAATGTCAGTGCTATGCATTACTCAGCAAAAACATGGCCTTATTTCATCCACAGTCTGTTGTCTTATAGCTTACTTCACCATCTTTTATTCTCCCACTATGAATATTCCCAGTATCCCCACATTCTTGTCCAAAAGGTTTGAGAGATTCCTGCCTGTTCCAGGTGCAAGAGTGCAGGAATGAGGTGTTGATCAAAGCCTGACTCATGGCTCTGCAAAACACACACTTGTTCAGGCTGCACTGTAGCTCACATAGTGAAAAGCATATTTAGGAAACCAAACCTGGGTTCACTTAAACTTGTTCTCTACAGCCTCACAAAAAAAGTACAACTCCTCGTATTTCGGGTTTAGTGGAATCCTCCAACAGAATGTTGGGGAGTGTAACCCAGATTTGCCAATCCACAGCTGACTCACTCACTCCATATTAATCCCTTCTGTGTAAGCTTAAGCAGCTGAATGCAACTCCTGCCCTGGTGCTGTGGTCATCTTAATTAGCACACACTCCTCTGGGGTTCAGTCTTCCCTTGTTTCTGAACCAGCAAGTACATTAAAAGAAAATATCTCTATCCACGAGGAATTACATAAATTGGGAACGAGAGAAGAAGAGAAAAGTGGTTTGAAGGAAGCAGATACTGCAGAAAGTGCTCCAATTTTGAAAAAAATAACATCTTCATGCTTGCTGGGTTAGGTGGAGTGTTGGACAATGAAAACAGAGGAAGGCCTAAGCCACAGGGATTTTAGAGGTTATACTAAAGGGATTGGTTGGATACTGGCTAAGAACACATTGTGTTGCAAACAAAGCTATTTGTAACCCTTTTCCCTAAATTTCCCCAAATTAATTCCGGATGGGATGTGTTCTCTGCTGCAGATCTGGATGCAGAAGAGCATCTGATGGTGACTGATTTCATAGCAGAATTTCTGTAGCAGAATCCCAATCTCTGACAGACACAGGCAAGGCTGTGCCTCACTCCTGAACTTACTGCTTCTGCCTGTTCCCATGGCAAACACAAGCCCAGCTCTCAAGGCAAACACAACTGCAGATCTCACCTGAAACGAGGTGGTTCTGAATCCCTCTTTCTCCACCAAAACCTCCAGATTTCCTTCCCAGCACAGAGGCAGGGTGATGAGATCCAGCATTGCTGTGATAGCTCTGCCAGCCTGTGGTGACAAATTCCTACCCGTGGCTCAGGGAAGATATGCCAGCACATCTGGGAAACACACATCCCCCAGATCTGTGAGGGCAGAGCTGTGGAGGTGTTGGCAGACACTTGCCTGTTCATTTCATGCTTTTCAGAGATCACTCATTGTGTTTGATGTTCCAGAAAAGCATAGGATGATCCTAACCTTGTGTTACTCATTTTTCACAACAGAATTTGGCTTGGGTGTTCACGCTTTAGGGAGCAACAGAAACTTGAAACTGCCTCTAAGCACCTACTGTATCAGGATGAGATGTTACCACGCTGGTTCGCTTCAGGTTTGTAAAACAGAGTGATTTTCCCTCACAACTGCAAAGCCAAGAACTCAGTTTCTAATGAAAGGTGAAATTCAAAACACAGCACGTTGGCCATGCGTGTATCAGGTAGGCCATATTTGATTTAAAGAACACCAGAGAAAATAACCCAAGAAACAGTTTGTGTTCCCTATAAATAGCTGCTCACTAGGTAGTTGTGAGTGTGTGGTTTATGAATAAAATCTGTCCAAACTCCATCAGAGTGCCTGAATATTCTCTACCTGATTTTTTTGAATTGGGTGTCTTAATTTGTCTCACACCTCCCATTGCAGACGCTTGTCCTGTTTTCTTTCCCAGCCCTCTGAACTCCTTAGTAGAATTTGGACAGATTTTACGTAGAGTTTATCCAAAGATTTCTGCACTGATTTAGTGCAGGGGCTACTTGAGCCAAGTGAAACAGGGACTATTTCTAAGGCATAAAAAGGCAGAAAGGAAATTTTCTTATTGAAATGTAATTTTTCCATATTACTTAATAGTCTAGAAAGTTAATGCCTTTCTGGCAGCACTTCCCACTGGGAAAAAAATATGGTTCCTACTCAGCCAAACAACAATGTAATAATGTTTTAGGTTGGGTTAAATGTCTTAGAAACTGGCAGGTGTCACAGCCACCTTGCCTTCAGTGAAAAAGGCAATTGAGAGCCCTTATGGAACAAGGGATTTACATTAGTAGGAGCTACTACACAAAAAGCCAGGCACATGGCAAGGTTTGAATAGATGGTGAATCATGTGGCCCAAGGGATTTTTCAGGGTGGGGGCATGTGTGTAAAATATCAGGCCATGAGGACCAGATGGTTGAGCTCTGCATGTGTGAGAGGAACAGTGAGAAACGCTGCAGAAACGGAGACTGAGAAGCAGCTGAAAGTCAAGGACACTGGGGAGCTTTGATTTTGGAAATTGTGTGGAGGGTTTAGTGAGGGTCAGAGCAGTGTTGGCACTACAAGCAAAAGCACAACTGAAAAACAATTTTGTATATTTGTTCTGTAAACAGGAGGAATCACCTTGAGTAGTATACACCTGCTTTGTCATAGGCTTCTCCTCTCACACTGACTCTGTCACCAGAACTTTGGGCTCTGTGCAGGGACAGTTCAGCTGTCCCACATCGTAATTCCCCCTTCCTTCTGTGCCCTGTCCATACTAGATTCCATGGGGCAAAGACTCTCCCTCAGTAAGAGTCTGTGTGCACATGACAAACAGTGCAATATCTGAAATTTATCAGAGATTCACTTGACTTACTTGGTAAATCCCATTCCTTAGGGTCTGTCTTTCCCATTGTGAATTTTTCAAGGCATTGCTCTTGCTCAGTACATGCTGTAGTGGGAATTCATAGCTGAAAACACAAATAATTAATGTCAATGGTAATGTTAAAAAAATAAATATTTAAGGCTCTGTCTTGTTGTGCACTTTCTTAACTAAGTTTATGAATATTTCCTTGGACATAAACGGGGTTAGTTGCTGTTATGTTACAGTCTTTGTAAACTGGGGTCTGGGTTATGAAGAAAACATTAAGTATATTTCAAAAACGTAGTTCTGAAGACAATGAGGAAGAACAGGTCCCCATTCTTGTCCAGTTTGTATTACCAAACAAACTAACAATATGAGTATGCAGCAGATGGTGTGTGCAAACAATATTGGACCTAATCTGTGAGTCTTCTTTGGGTGTTTTCATAACTAACCTGAATTACCCATCAATACCATCCAGAGTGTTAAAGAATCTTTTAAAAATCATAAACTCCCAGCAGTTTTCATAAGCAGTGTGCTAACCTTTCACTCCTTCCTAATTTTTTCCTTGGTGATCATAAAGCAACAAATTGGCACCAAGACTGGAGCACAGATATTTTCCATACCCCACCAAAGCCCTGGTTTTGTTGTGCTCACTGTGAATCTCCACACACACATTGACCCCTGAGCTGCAGATGTGTAAGCTTTTGATGAAAGAATTTGTGCCAAAATCAATATACAGGCCAAATCTCAACTAGAGAAGGACACTTACAATTAGTAGTGATTAGATTTGAATTTCACTAATAGAGGGTCGAATCTTCTTCCTTTTGAGTAAGTGGCACAATTCCATTTTAGATTTTGCTTTTTTTGGAGTCAGCAAAATAGGCTCAGATTTTGTCCAAACTGAAATGATATGCCTGAAGCACTGCATAGCTGTTAATTAAAATTAAGTACCTGAGACACTGAAATGTTGTATTTTATCCACACTAAGTTGACTCATTACGAGTAGAACATCCATTACTTTAAAACAGTCTTTGGAGTGTTTACAGTTGTATTTATAATCTGCTCATTTTATGTTGTTTCATCCCAAATCTAAAGGTGTATGAATCTAAAAGTTTCCTTAAGTATAAAATGTACAAGGAGGCAAAGCTGTGAGAAATGTAAAGATTGTTTTGTGAGACTTGGAAAAAAACCTCCAAAAACAGAAAGAAAAACCAAACCCCCATAAATTAATAATGAACCACAAAATAGTTTTATCCTCCCCAAAATCCCCTTTATGGCAACATTTGACTTTAAGAACTCCTGAATTTTTCAGTTACAGGAAGACTGCTAACTCTACCTGCTGGTTGTATCATACATAGTGTGATGCTGATTTTGAGCCAGGTCCAAAGAAATCATTTCAGGATAAAACAAATTTTTCCTGGCCCATCCATTCCGGTGTCATTGGAATGCTCTCAGCCATTACAGTGGACAGAAGCTGAAGGCTTTTCCTGTCTTCCAGATAAGATTTATAAGACTGTGGCTCGTAAAGCATTTTTTGACAGCTTCTATGTGGTTGCATCAACTTTTTCCTCAGTAAAATGCTGGATTTTAAATAGGTGTGAATTTGACCACTTTTTTATTATTATAATTTGAGTTATATGACACTTTGTTGGATATTACAGATCCTTCTTTTACTCCATTGCAGAGATATCCTTTTCTAGCTTTTTGTTTGCCCTGTGCACAAAGCAGGATCCTCCTTGGCCGAGTGCAGTGGTGTTTGTATTGGGTCTGGAAGGCCATCTAGTGACACAACTGCGCAGGGGAAAATGTAAAACCCTACTCGAATTGTGCTTAGGGGTACTTTTCTTAGTTGAATTAAACGGTCTTGCTACACCCGAGCATGTCCTTAGGGGTTTGTTGTTATTCCCAAAGGTGGTATATATAAAAAAAAAAATTTAGAGGAATTCTTTATTTCTTGAAAACAAACTTACTTAAGATAGAACACGCTGCTAATTCCTGCCAGGAAAGAAATTCCTTTCCTTTTTTTTTTTTTTTTTTTTTTTGTGCTGAATGGTGGTAGATTGGCACCTGAGCAGGTCTGTCCAAAATTTGGTGTCACTCCCCTGACCGGTGCATTGGAGCCAAACATAATCCAGCAGTTGTGATCCCTTTCCAGAGCCAAATATACCCAGCTGTTGTGATCCCCTGCGTCCCCCGGTACCAAAAAAACACCATGTGGAAGCCTGGGGCCACCACATCTCTGCAATTCAAATGTGAAATTCCAGTTATTTTCATTGCAGTTCACCTTGGGTGGTGAGCAGATGATGAGCAGAGCTGTCAATTCTTACCTAAGCAATAAATCAGTGGAAAACAAGCAGTGAGTCGCTGCCAGTGCCAGCACCAAGGTGCCTTTCCGGGGGTACCTCGGGGTTCTCTGCCTGCCCTCACCGCGGCTGGCACCGCTCGGCCTTCGCGACTGGACACACATCGGCGTTGAACTGGAGCGGCCCCTCAGCGCTGGCCACTTGGAGGGACTCAGCACGGCGCTGTGGGAACAAATGGGACGGGAATCAACAAATAAATGGGGATGGGGTGTGTGGGTGGAAGGGCAAAGAGGACGAGGCCCTCGAGGGCTGCCCGGCGGGACGGTCTGAGGGGCCGCGGCGCTGAGGGGCCTTCCCGCCGTGACCCCGAGCAGCCGCAGCCTGCGGGCGGCCCCGGGCCGGCGCCAGGACCTGGGGTCCGGGAGAAGCTCCCCCAGTGTCCCGGGGGGCCCGGGCGGGGCCCTGCGGCACCTGAGGCGGTGGCGGCCGCGGCGCGGCCAATCCCCGGCGGGGCGNGCCGTGCCCGAGGGCGCGGCGGAGCAGCCCCGCGGCCCCGCGGCCGCCCCGTCGGGCAGGAAGGAGGTGAAGGTGGTGATCGTGGGCGATGGAGGCTGCGGGAAGACGTCGCTGCTGATGGTGTACGCCAAGGGCTCCTTCCCCGAGGTGAGGGGCTGCCACCCCCGCAGGGCTAGGGGTCACAGCCAGGGCCGGCCCCAGCGCTTGGGCCCCTCCAGAACCGCTTCGCACAATCACAGAGTCCATTAAGGTTGGAAAAGGTCTCTGAGATCATCGAGATCGTTCTCCTCCCTTTGCAGCAATACGCGCCCTCTGTTTTTGAGAAGTACACAACGAGTGTGACCGTGGGGAAGAAGGAGGTCACCCTGAACCTGTACGACACCGCAGGTAAGAGGTTCCACTTTCCCAATCCCAGCCGGGCTGCGAGGGGCAGCTCCTGTGCGGCCACTGCAATGGCACCACTCAGGGACATTGGCCTGGGACTGAGCCCAAACCCGGCCCAGGCTTTCGTAACTTCAGACAAACAAGCAGAAACCGTGTTTATTACTGTAAAATGCTGCTCCGGTTATCGTACCCCCGTTTCTGTTCCAGCAGATTTTTCTGTGTCAACTTAAACCAGACCAGTATTTGAAGACTGTAAAGATGGACAGATTTTCAAATTGCTTCTCTGCCAGCATAGTTTTACCATAGCATTGCAGTTAACTGCTAGAGACTAAAGTACAAACAAACCAACCACCATTACCTGTTGCATATCAATGTGCCTTCCAGAAAAAAAAGGATCAGTTGTCTAATGGCAGTTCTGATCAACAATTCATTCATTCATTATCTTAACAACCCAATTAATTCAGAAACATTGAATGGCAAACATATCTGAAAATATTAAAACCCAGTTCCCAGATGCAAAGCATAATACAATCAACCAGGAAAATATTTTAATTTGCTGCCATGTGTGTTTGAATAGGGAAGGAGAAAAAGGCTGCTCTGTGTTCAAAATTAAAAGGCCGTAGCAGTAAAAGTTATTTGAAAATGCTGATAGTTGTTCAGGTTCATTTGAGGAACTTGTGAAATGGTTTGTGTTCAACTTCACTCAAAGTTCCCAGACTCTGTTATCCAGCTGTGTTCCTAAATGAACCCTAAAATTGACATGTGCTCCTTTTCAGCTCAGTGTAAATCATCTGTTTCAGTTCAAGCCTGTGGAGTTGTTCCAAATTTACACCAAGACAAATAAGAACAGAATGCAGTCCAGTCATTTTTAATAGAAGTAAAACGCACTTACCTTCTTGTATACTGCACATGATAGCTGAAAACATGATTTTAGAGGCTTTAAATCTAAAAGTGAATTTCACTGCTAATTTCTACTACAGTGTAGTAAGATCCTGAGCACCCAATTTGCCAATGTGTCTTCTTGTGTCAGTGTTACTCTTCCAAACCCAGTTAGTTGGGATAACATACCTTCTACTGAATGGCAAGGGGTTTGGGTCTAAGTCTTAGAGGAAAAGAGAAGGGCTGGAATCTGGTGTGAGCAACCAAAGAGGGATTTCCTTAATACAGGGTGTTGGCACCAAGAGCCTGCCACTGCACTCGCCATTTTTATATTTGTTTGCTGTCAGAGTGGAATTTTTGCTTGTCACACAGTTCCTAGCTCTTGTTTAAAATCCCCGTGCCGCACATTCCAGCATTTGCCTTTGGAGTCTCTTCCAGGCTGTAAGGAGCACGGACTGGATCTGGAGATGGCAGCAGGCTGAGCAGGTGCAGCATTGCAGCACTGAGCTTTCCTGCAAGCCAGGCAGGAGTGCACAGCTCCTTGTGTCTGAGAGTTCAGCTCTGCAAAAACCTGCAGCCACCAGCAGCCCAGGGACCGCTCACTGAGCCCCGTGTGCTGGTGGCTTATCTCAGAATCAGGACAGTTTGGGTGGGAAGGGACCTATAAAGGTCATCTAGTCCAGCCCCTGTGCAATGAACAAGGACATCTTTTAACTAGATCAGGTTGCTCAGGGCCGTGACCTTGAATGTTTTCGTGGGTAGAGCAGCCACAGCTTCTCTGGGCAACCTGCGCCTCATTGGGAAAAAATTCTCCTTTCTATCTAGTGCAGATCTGCCCCCTGATAGTTCAAAACCGTTACCCCGTGTCCTGTAATTTCCCTGTTCATGCATGTAACTAGCAGGCAGTGTGTATCTTCCACACTGAGTCCACAGCTGTAAAAACTGATGTGGACTAAAGCACTGCTCCACTGGAGAACAGTGGGGTGTATTTTGCGTCTTGTGAGATACTTTGGGAAGTGGAGCTACCATTGTTGCCGTGAAAGCACAATTGCTTTCCGTCTCTTGTCTGGTAACCTTGAAACCTAACATTCTTCACCTCCCAAAACAGCATCGTAGCTACAAGACTACAAGTTTCTTAAGGCTGTTGACACTTGTCTCCTCCCTTCCTGTTAAATTGCTCTCACTTTCCGTAAGACACAGCAAGATAGAAAGCAGGGAGATTGTCACCTGGGTTTAGACATTTGATTGGGAGGGGGAAAAACCTGAACTTTGGTTCTGTTTCAAAGCTGCTTACATAGTTTTATGCTACATATCCGTGTCAAACTCTAATTCAAGCAGCTTTCCATCCTCTTTCTGTAACTGGAAGTTTTGCTACAGGAAGGACTCACTTGAGCAAACATTTTAATCCCATCCTGTTTTTAATAATACAAAACCGATGTTGAGTTCCTTAAGGGTTAGGCCTGGATCAAGAGTTGTGTATTTTGGGATCTTGCTTGGAGCAACGCTAAATAGAACTGGGTGTACTTCAGCATCATGGGAAGGTAAAGGACAGGTTCAGGTCTGTGGCCTGTTTAAAGTTCGAAAGATTCTTTGTATTTTCAAGTTCTGTGCAGCTTGAACCTTTGAGTTTGTCCTACTTACTGAGGAAGGAGGATACAAATAAAATGCTTAAGAATCAACCATTTCAAGATAAAAAAGATATTCTTTTCTTGAAAAGAATTTCAGTAACAAATGAACTTAATGGATTAGTCTAAAATGTACCAGAAAAAGAACTTATGGTGAGATTTTTGTACTGTGCTGCTGTGTCTTCCTCATGAAACACTTGTTGCTGTTGGAGGAAGTTGGTGGTGCACATACGCGATGTGTAAAGGCTTTGTAACGTCAGTTGTCTGGTCTGCAAACAGCCTTTGCAGCTACTTTTTCAGTTAAAATTTTTCCATTCCCAGCTGTGCTCCACACAGGCAAAGGCAGAGAGGTAAATGAACTCTGCAGTTTTTCCATGCCAAGGGAGCAGTGTCCATGCTTTAGGTGCAGCTCAGACACAAGGCTCGATTCCTGGTGCAGGAGTTTCTCAGAACAGAGAGCAGAGCAGAGCAGTGCTGGGCTGGGGAGGAAGTAGTGCCTCATCATTGTGGGTACTTGCTCTGCCTGACAGGAAGCACATGCAAGGCCTCCAGTGAGGTTTTTCAGGTCTCTGATGACAGAAGCACAAGGTCTTCAGAGAAATTCTAAAATCCAGTGAATGCAAAAATAACTTCTCATTACTTAGAGAGGGAAGTCATGCCTGAGTAAGACAAAACCCCCAACTTTTTAATTGACATGTGCCCCTCCTGCCCCAAGTGTCTTCTTCTACCAGTTTTCTTCCTGCCAAGAATTTCTGTTTCCCAATTTGTTTTAAACTGAATAGTGAAAAAACATAGCTGGCAAGCAGCTCACGGGCTGGTGCTTCTTTGGTGATTAATGGGCAAAGGGGTGCGGAAGAGCAGACAGAGGTGAACATGCATGTGAGACAGACCTGTGGTTTCAATTCTGTTCACCCTCAGCCATCACCAGAGCTCTCTCCCCACCACAGCCCCGACTGCAATGGTGTGGTTACACAGCATCTCCCAGAGGCATGTAGGACTGGGAGCTCAGCAGAGAATTAGCAAATTTTAGGTGAATTCAGTTGGGTGTGGAGTTTTTCTTTAGAAAAACCCAAAGTCTCTGATGGTACAATGAATCGAGGAAGACAGAGAGGTCACAGATGTGCTCACACATAGGCAGATACTTAACCAACTCTTCCACAGCAAGTTGTTTGTTAACTGGGGAAAGAAAACAGCTACCTGTGTTTGAGGAAGCACACACAGGGGCTTTGCATAGACATTCAGTTACTGCTTAGGTTTACCCCTGTACCTCCTTTTAAAAACTCTTTTAGTAAAAGACCTAAATCTATGCCAAATTAGCTCTGACCACAGACTGAGCAGCTTTACAGAGAAAAAAAGTCTCCCAGGCCCTTTCTTGAATTTCACCAACAGCACTTGAGGACAGGGGTGAAAGGGATTGTTTTCAGAGAGGGGGATGTCTATGTTTAGACACAGCTTGATCTGGGTCCCATTACATCCTCAGCAGCTGAGAAGCTGCATCTGAGCTCCTAAAGAGCAGCTTCCTTCTCCTTCCCCTTGAGTGCTGCAACCACCCAACCATAACACAGGTTAAGCAATTGCCACCTCACCTTCCCTCTCTGCTCTCTGTACCCCACCCTGCTCTGTGCTCTGTATCCAACATTCCAAATGCACACGGAGCCGTGTTTTATGCAGCATTTTCTCATGCATTTACTGTTTCCTTAAAAACCCATAACTGCAAAGCTGGATTTGAAAATGAAGGAGCAGTTCACTAGGGCATAGCTATAGTTTGTGACTTGCAACACAACATGTTGTGTCACATAATTAAAGACACTTCTTCTGTTACTCCATCCAGGAGAGTGTGAATTTAGAGGTTCTTTCTGATTCCAAGCAAATAAACATGTTTCTCCCAACGGGACAGCCCTGTCTGCCTCACAAATTGCCAACAACTCAGAGGACCTTTTAATTTTACAAGTTATGTTGTTAGAAACTCAGAGGCCTGAACTTCAACAAGTAAAACTTTACACAGCACTAGACGAAGTTAGGAGGGGAAAAAAAAGTTTGGCACCTAATGTGTTTAATGCATTTAGGGGATTATCTCAGCAACAAAATGGCAAATCAGTTGCAAACAAGTAGATGGATTGGGAGAGTAAGAAGGGATAAGCAGTACAGTCTTTGCTCTGAATGTTTATACAACGTGCATAATTTTGTCAATTGTCTATTATTTCTGGATTAAACCCTGAGGGATCAATCCCTCTTTGTTCTGCACCTCCCCACAGAGCACACGGCTCTTGTGGAAGCTCAAATAAAAAGTTGTCCAGACCCAAGGATCCCATTGTGCAAACATCTCAGGTAATCCGAGTAATGGCTTATCCAGCAGGGATTGCCTTGGAATAAATTGTATCTCAACCAATCATTTAAATTAAGGAAAGGAGAAAAATATTGTGGTATTATTGGCCTTCTGGTATCTGCAGTTCTTCAGACTGGAGACAAAAATGTTGGCAAGTCATGAGTACATGATTTTGGACTGAGGCAGGTTCCAGGACATGAATCATTCCTGTAAAATTGGGGCATACTTAAATTTTCTGCATTCCTTCATTTGAAATATTGACATGAAGATTTGAGAAGTGGAACTTCCCTGGAAGGCAGTTTCTGGTCTGTATGTGGATTGTGGTGAAGGGGGAAGGAACAGCATTTCCAGTTCTCCTTGTGGAAGTTCAGTACATTACAGACGTGTACCTGATTCCAGCATTCTGGTGAAAAACACACCTTCTACAGACTGCTTAAATCATATTTTCTTCCTTATTAATGAAAAAGATTTTTTTTTTCCTGAGCTGCCAACTGTATCTGGGAATTACTGCTTTCTTGAACTTAACCTCTCAAAGCAAGACACCTTCACACCCTGGCATGGTGATTACTGTAAGGGGAAGAGTACAGGTCTGAAGCAAACCAGCTTCCTCTTGTCACATCACGTGCTAGAATATCCCTAATCAGAAGTATGACAAATCCCCTGCTTTTCCAGAATTCAGCAGAATTCCCTTAGATCTGCTGGGGAGTCCTGCTTCAAAGGCCAGTTAAGCCTGGCTCATGCTGCAGCATGGCTTGTACAATCCTGTGTGTAATCGCTGCTTCCTCTCAGCTCACCGGGCCGGGAAAAGCAAGTTTGCCACTAAGGTTTCTACTTAAGCATTCCTGTCTAGCAAATACATTGTTTCTTCTCCTCACAGCATGTGAGGAATGTGCAAAACATTTTTGTCAAATTGAAAATGTTTAATAATAATTGTCAGCTTCCTCTTGAAGACTTTATTTTTGAGCAGCAACTTGGCAGTCGATGTTTCTGACTTAGAACTTACTAAGGATTTAGAACTGCTTCTAAGTCCTCAGCAAGTGGAAAGGCTTTTTATTAAAACCTGCCAAGGATGTGTTCTGTATTGTAAACCATCAGTTTTGTCAGTGAAGGGGAATGTCATGTACTCAAGGGTAGGAATTTTACAAGTACGAAAAACTTGCAGTCTGTGCAATTATAATACCATTGTTCTTGATCTCAAGTATGTGTCTGTACATATGCCCACCATTCTGCTTGTTCAGGACAGAGATTTCTTCATCCAAACCATCCTGTGTGTTTCAGGGCAGGAGGACTACGATCGGCTACGGCCACTTTCTTACCAGAACACCAATGTCGTGTTAATTTGTTATGATGTCATGAACCCCACCAGCTATGATAATGTAGCAGCCAAGGTAAGAGGCTTTTCTAATTAATCCAGCCTTCTAAATGAATTACACATGCCTGATGTATGACAAGATGTCAGATTAGAAATGCTGGTGCTTTTAGTGTCCTGTACCCTGGGCGTGGAGATGCGCAGATCACTCATCGTGTGCTGAGCTGCAGGTCACAGACCTTGGACCTGGGGCTCACATCTCCACAGCTCCTAAGTGCTCAGAACTGGGGTTGACTCTCACTAAAAAGATCAAACACCAGCAGTGAAATCACTGCTTTATCTGTAACAATGTCACATGCCTAACATTGCACATCTTAGAGCCAAGACTGTTTCCACCACGTGTATTTCACTGCAAGGGAGAGATGAGAGCAACCACTTCTCTGGCATTTCTGCGATGCTCCAAAGCGTTCTTGGACATAGCACAAGAAAACAAAGCAAGACTTAGTCCAAATTCTGTTTTAAAATGTGACTTTAGAGGAGATCCTCATAATTTAAACAGATGGTAAATAAACATTTTGGCATAGAGAGAGATGCCACCATGTTTTTATAAAGCAGCTGACCTTGGGTGGGACTTTTAAACATTCCCACCACTAGACTAACAACTCCAAAACTTTGAAATTGCAGTTCACATTAAATGCTGCTTGGCTGTATTGTTTTGATTTCAGGAAACAAACAACAAAATAAAAGCCAGATGCAAAAGTTTTGTTTTTCTACCCACAGTGGTATCCTGAAGTGAATCACTTCTGCCGGGGCGTGCCGCTCGTGCTGATCGGCTGCAAGACAGACCTGCGGAAGGACAAGGAGCAGCTGCGCAAGCTCAGGGCTGCCAAGCAGGAACCCATCACCTACAACCAGGTAAACTCCAGTGTTTCTAAAGTGCTGGCCTCTTGGCAGGAGGTAAAGCACATGATGGCATTGCTCCTCACAAGTACCATCACAGATACTCCAAAATTAGGTGATCCAGATGAAGAAATGATTGACAGCACCAACAGAGGTTTCTGTAAGTTCTTTTTGGAAATGGCCAAATCACCCACCCATGTTTAGTGCCAAAGTAAAGAGAAATACGGGCAGTTTGAAGGGACAAAACTATCTGTGCCTTCTATGCTCATTACATCTCATTCTTCTTTTACAGCTAGGTTATTATTGTTTCAAGTTTGTAAGCCTTAACAAATTTGCTGGACTTCCTTCATAATTGTTATTAGCCCACATTGCAGCCATCACTGGTGCTTTGATCAGAGCTGTGATAAAGACTGGAGATGTTAGGAAACACATTCCAGGATTAAATACACTGACCATTCTGGAATAAATGTGTTTTGCAAAGCCTACTTGAAAACAAATCCTTTCAAGGCCAATAGCAAGAACATCTGCAAGGTTTCTCCAACATAAGAGAGTGTTCTTTGAAGTCTCTAAAGTAATCTTAAGAAAACTACATATTATCAATATCTTCAAGCATTATGAAGCAGTGAGATTTATAAGTAGTGTTATGTCACTGGCATAGCTGTCCTACGTACAGGAGAAACAGTGATGGAACAGCTTGTCCCATGTCACACAAGACCTTTCTGCTCTGGTCCTCCACTTTTTCTTCTTCCTTTTTTTAAACTACAAAGCCATCCTTCTCCTCTCACCTCAGAGCAAGAACAGCAGCTTTCAAACTGAGACACACGTCCGGGGAACAGAGTCAAGTGCACTACGACCTTGAGTGAGTCACCACTTCTTCTAAACAGCAGGAAAATAAACTGCAACTGCATCACCATGAAACCACACTGGGCCTTTTAGTTTGTCTCCCTTGCATGCAAGATGAGGTCCCAGCCTGTCACTGTGAACTGTTGCAGATTGTCCCTTGTTTGCATGAATAAATCCCTTCATCATCCTCACATGAGAAATGTTCTGGGCAAGCAACAGACACTTCTAGCCAGTCTGCTGGGGCCTCATGCAGTTAAACTCTAGGGACCACATGATATACAAACTTTGTCTCCTATGTGAGCCCTCCCACTTGGTTTTTCCCCACTGAAATATGCTCTACCTCAGTTTTTTGCAGCTGGTGGCACCTTGAGCCACACGACGTGATGCTTCCCATGCCAGGCACAGAGAATCTGAACAGTATCTGCCACCACTGCAGCTTGCAAACAACTGGAAGGAGACCAACTGCTTAAATATGAAGAACTCCCCTAACCCAAATAAAAGCCCAAGTGACCCCACTCCCTGAGATTATAATGAATAAATGCAGAGCCTGTGAGCCGCGGGTTGCAGACCTGGAATTCACAGTAAAAGCTCACAAGCATTCAAACCTGGGGGCTGGCTCTGCAGGGACAATGAAAGGATCACAAGTAAGAAATCACTGTGCTTTGTCTGTAGTGATTTCACACAACCAGCACTGCATGAAAACATTTTAGATTAAAGTCTGTTCCCACTGCATGGCTGAGAAATGCAGGCACCTGTTTGTTTCTATGAGGATTTTGGCTGAGCCCTTGTGATGCTTCAAAGCAAAAGTCAAGGTTCCTGCATGTGCACCAGCAAAACAAGGCAAAGCATCAGTGTAGATTCTGTTCTTGCATGTGACATTCATTGCTAAAGGTGACAGCACAGAATAGTTAAGGTCAGGCCTGAAAAAAATACCACCATGTAGACATCTTATCCTCACTTAAGTACCTACCTCAGCAATAAGTTTAAAGAAATTCAATACGGAGAATATTTTTGTGCTATCAGGACTCTGCATCTCAAGAGCCTCTAATGCTCTGAACTCTTAGGCCAGGCTTTGGTTCAGCATAGTGGAAAAACCCCAAGTTTATTTACAGTGCTTCAGTTTATTACCAATGCCACTCACACTCTAGCACTGCACTCAGAGGCAGCTTCTTTCCTCATGATTGCAAAGATGGACAAAATAATTCCCTTTCTTCCCAACTCACCTTCCTTCTCTCACCCACCAAACTTCCATCTTTTCTTACCTTTTTGTTCTTTTCCAGGGTGAGGCAGCTTGCAAGGAGATTAATGCAGAAATTTATCTGGAATGCTCAGCAAAATGTCGTGAGAACATAGAAAATGTTTTTAAAGAAGCCACAACCATTGCACTGAGTGCCATGAAGAAAGCCAAGTGCCACAGGAAACGGAAAGTGTGCTCAGTGTTATGATCTGGACTGCACAAGAGTCAAGTGATTCATATTTTATAAACAGTTTAACTTTAAAAACTTTTTTTTTCACATCTGTATTCCTAGGATAATTTTTAAAATTTTAATTATTTTTAGTATTTTTGCACTTTTGTTACACCGTTCTCACAGAGTTTTCAAAGCTGTTTATCACAGTTAACTGATGCTGTGTGCCTTCACCCATCTGGCTTTTGCTTCTAAGTGTGAACTACTCACTATTTAAACTGCAAGGAACAGCAACCGCTACTATATAACTTAGTGTTGGGGTTTTTTACCTCTGCAAAATAACTGTGGCACCTTAGAGCTACAATTTACTTTTTCCAGCAGAAAACCCACAACTTTCAGAAGCAAAGTTAAAGCATTTTATCAGGCACCTTTGAAGAGACAGAAAAAGTTTTGTCTTAACATTTCGAAGTTAATTAACTCGGTGGCAATGGCATGAGTTGGCCTCAAGCTTCCCCCCAAGTGCAGATGGAACATCCACCACCTCCCTGGACCAGCTCTGCAGAGCTGCACCTCAGGAGTCCTTCAAGGCCTGCTGCTGGAATGGAAAGTGGCATTTATCAATGGAAATACGTCAGTTGCTCCAATTAAATAATGGAGTATCATGGGAAATAGATAATTTACAGTACTCAAATTTAGAAGTACTCCAAGCAGCTACTACATGTAATGTTAAGTCAGTCTTATGATAAACATTTACAGCTTATTTAATACAAGACAGATGCAAATCGTGGTGCACACTGGAGGAAATATTCATTCACTCGTGAAATCATCTCTACTGGTATAAATGAAACTTTTCCCTTTTGTGATGAAGGTGTCAGTTGTCTGTGTAAGCATCAGGGATTCTCCCACTGCACAGCCTGGTACATAGGCCTCATATTTCCTGGTTCTTCTGCACATCCTCTCACTGAGATCTCAGATTGTAGGAGCAATCCCTAGTTTGTAGTCATCATAAACCAAACCTGTGAGGGGAAATGAGGTTCCTGCAGTACAGGTATTGCTGAAAGCTTCCTGAGTAAGGCAAACCCTACATGACCAGCTGGTGAAAAGCTGTTTTGGAGCAAGTCATCATTAGTCTTTTACATGCAGGGTGAACAGATCTTGACCCTTGAAAAATCTTTTTAAATTTTTCTTCTAACTTGTTTTAATTAAGGTTTGTGAATACCTACAAGCCTAAAATGGAAAATTAAATTAATTGAAAGTTTGTGCATATCCTTGATTATAAAAACACCCCTGAAGAATTGTGCAGCCCTGACAGTAAAAGAAACACAACCACCCCTCACCTCACTCAGTATGAAACTGAAACACCAGCATTCAGAAAGTGACCCATTCACTATCAGCTCCACGGTGGAAATCTTTCTGGCTTTTTTAATCTGAGTTTCTCATGCTGCAGAACGCACTTTACTCACCCCTACCAGATTCCAGCATTGCTCTCAACAGAAAACAATTTACATCTCATAAACTGAGAGTTAAAGGAGTCAAAAAAAACCCCCAAAAAACCTCTAGGATGTGCAAAAGATAGCAAAATACAGCCCAACTGGTGTGAAAACTGTTGAAAATATGCAAATTGCAGTTTACTGTTCATGCCCACAGGACAGTGACACAGCAAAGGTAATTTTCTGTTAGCAGCAACAGAACTGATGAATCCATCTCAGCCTGTGGTGTATTATCTGTCCCCTCATGAGCACACTCTGGGGAGGAGGGCACGGTTTTCAAATCCCACTGCCAGAGGATGTGGCCAGTTTGGGCTTTGGGCTGGCTCAAAGGGAGCCTTCACTGTTGGGAAAGACATGGCACAAGGCAGCTCAGTGCTGCAGCTGCCTGAGGAGGTACAGAAGTTACAGCAACCAAAAAAGGGTGTTCCAAGTGAGTAAGAGTAAATTTAAGCAGCACAAGGACTTTAGCAGGGTGGCAGTCAGTATTTGTCCCCTGCCATCCCCTCGACCCAGCGTTTCCATTCTCTTCATTATTGGTACAAGTGCAGCATCTAAAGAAAGTATTTTATATTTCAGCTGCGCCTGTCTTCCCCTTTCCAAAACTGTACCTCAAAAACCAACCCAAGGGCCATGTGTTTGTTACTAAAAACGGGATGAGGCAATTGCATATTGAATGGTTTATTTTAGGTCCTTTCAGGCCTGGACAGATGACCTGGTCTCCCTGGAAAAGGGCTAGCAGACTTCCCTGCCATTTAAAAACTGCTTTTGCTTGCATGATTTTGTTTTCAAAGGGGGAATTTCTCTTCTTTAAATAGCTTTTTAGAAGTGTATATAGCAGCAGTATGGTACAAAGATGAGCATTTTCTTTTCACAGTACACACAGGTTAGTATTGCCACTGAGAATATGCCTTATACAAATGCCTTGAAAAACAGCATTCGCTCTGCATTACTGATCCACCTGGAGTGTTCATAAACTTAATAAAGTCAATACCCAGAATTTAAATAATAAAACTGGAAAGTATCAGGTATCATTCCAGAATTGGAATTACAGTAGATCCCACGTTTTCCCCAATGCTGGCGCTTTGCCAGGCAGGTGCATGCTGCTCTATATACAGAACAAAAACCCCAGAAGCAAATACATTTTATATTAAATATACATAAATAGCAGGAGTGTGACTGGAGAGCCATGCTTGCATTAATACTGAGTCTGTGCTGGCAGAGTCCTTCACCAAACACGGGGACAGGCAAGTCCTTCTGAGCCTGTCCATTGCCTGGCTGGGGATGAGCAGGATCTGTCCCAAACCCAGCCCTGCTGGGGGCAGAGGGATGGATGCACACTGGCAACAGGGGGAGTCACAGCTTCTTCACCTTGTCTTTGTTCTTCTGGAGTTTAGTGTGCACCACCTTGAGAGTAGTGAGAAAGTTCCCGAGGAAAAGCAGCAGGAATGTGAAAGCCAACACAAAAACCTGAGAGGGGAGAAGCAGCGTTTATTACCTTGCAATATTACAACACGGATTATAATCAGCACTGCTGGACTCTACCAGACACAGAACAGGCTCTGTGCTGCATTATCCTGAGATATTTAAATGGTGTCAGATGCCCAAGTATCTTTCAGGATGTGGTCAAGCACCCCCTCTGCCCTGCTCTGTGCTGCTTCTGAGCAGAGCCAACACACACCTGCCATTCTTTGCACTCCTTGTGCCCTGACAATCTGAAAAGTGTGACTGCATTGTATAGCTGCCAGAACTGCAAAGGGGAAAAGAAGAAGACAATTTAATTAGGAGCAAAATGAATTAAACCTTGGAAACATTTGTCATGGGTGTGTGTGATCCAAAGCACCTTTGTGTGGTGCAGCAGCAGACACTGCGCCGCAGAGGGAGGAGGGGATCACTCAACTTACGTGTCCAAAGAACAAGAAGGGAAGGAGAAACGTCAGCCCCCGCCACATCCAGGACTGAAATCCTTCTGGAAAAGGTTGACAGAAGAGGCAGAGCATGAGTATGGAAGAGCCAGGACGGGACCTGCAGCTCTTCCCCACCCAGACCATCCCATAAGGGCTATTCCTGTCAAATAAAAATATTTTCTTGAAATTGCAGTAGTTGGAGGAGGATAAAGTTGGGGATGGCCAAAACCTCCATCTTAGTCTCAAATGCTCAAAAAGATCAGATTCCTCTGCTCCTGACCCACAGGACCTGAGGAAAGGGATAAAAGCCTCGCTGCCCTTCGTGCCTTGGGACACAGGCAGCCAGGCAGGGGGACAGCTCAGCAATGGGGGGGCACACTGCCCTCTCCCTCCCTGTCACTCCACCCAAAACCTCTGCAAAAGCAGTGCAAAGAAAGTAGAGCAGGAGACCTCACCTACTGTAAGGTCCAAGTGGTTTCTCTCCCCCAAAGCCCGGAGCCTATAGAGACAGCCCCTTTGGTAATAATACTGTAAGAACTGAACACAGCCTGGAGAAGGAGAGAGAAAACATCACTACATTGGTTATTCATAAGTATGGTAAGTATCAAACTACTTTAATAATGTTTAATCCAACAGCATTTAATTATTGCTTATATTTGTGGATTGCATATTTGTACACTATCTTTATATTCCTACAGTTCAATATTCCAGTATTTACCAAATGAAAGTGTTTTCTTCTAAGCACGTACAACACAAAATTACTTTATCCCTTGAATTAGCAAGGTAAGATATACTCACTCTGAAATATTGAAAATGCTAAAAATTGACTGCGAAACATCTGATACATGAGTCCATCTGGCCTGGAAGCAAAACACAGGGGAGGTCCATAAGTTTGCTAAAAGCATCCAGTGCAGTGCCCTTCCCCTTCACCACTAGGCCTGATGCCATTAGCAAATGAACCAGCAGCTGGTGCCCAGCCCATTCCACCCATTGGGAGCCCACAGAGGTGCTACAGCCACACAGGAAATGCTCTCATTGATTAGGTTTCCCCTCTCTAACATGGATAAATGCTGTCCCCTCTTATCCATTATCACGGTTTTCTCCAGGCAGCAAAGCCATTCAGCATCATCTGCATTGAGAATCCGAGCACTGGAGCAGGGGTGGTTGTGCCGCTAATCCTGAGGCAGATCAGGATAGATGGAGGGCAAGGGACCTTCTGCCCCAGCCCCTTACAGATTCAGGAGCAGAAGCTTTCATTGTTTCAAAACAATTTTTAATAATTAACTCATCAGTTCATGCCCAAGTTGAGACAGGCTGTACGTGGGGTGCATCACTGCAAGGGGGTAACTTGCATTTTTGGCTTTAAATTCTGTAATGGGGGCTCAGTAAAGGCACCAAACATTCATTTTGTGGTGTCCTTCCTCTATAGCAAAGTGCTGCTTGTTTCCTTAGTTACAGAGATAGAAACTGGAAGCATTGCAGAGATTTTGCTATCACCAGCCCAACTACAGCCACAGGGTTTGTGTTTCTTTCTTTTTTTTTTTTTAACCAGCAATGTAAATACAAACTTGCAGTGTTGTATTTATCATTGAAAACATCTATAACATCAAACAAATATTAAGTCTGGCACTCTGCCATGTGTCCTGTGGCCACAGCTTCGTGGTCACACTGGATTTAAATGCTCAGATGATATAAACACCATGAAACAGGCTTGAAGCACCTCGAGCAGGCAAGAGCAGACTCACCACGTTAACATCACTCCAGACAGGAACGTGGAAACATAGTGATGAGACACCCACCAGCCTTTGATCCTGAGCAGAAAAAAAAATGGCAGTTAGACAAGAAACATGGATTTCAGCATCGAAGTCCAGCCTTATAGGCAAAAAATGATCCAAAAAATGGGAAAAAACCAGATGGCCCAACTCAAGCACAAGGGATGCTGTGGCATTTCCAACCAAAGATGTGTGACCTCTAACACAAGGCAGTACACACACCCTAGAGCACATCAACTAACCCACAGCTACCAAAAACAGCCAACACCTTGGACCAAGAACTTAGGGACTCTTAGGAACTGCTCTGCTTCTCTCTCCCCAAACCTCAGGTGGTCACATGTGCCCTTGGAAGTGACCAGGGAGGAAGAGAGCATAAGAGACTCTGCAGAGAGGCATCAGCATCTCAGTTTTGCTGGGATTCAGTGCCAAGCTGAATCCCTTTTGTTGCCTGGTTTTCTTTTAAGAAATTTTCATGCTTCCCATGGTTTTTGCAGGTGGCACTGTACCTTGAGCCATTGCTAATGAGAATGCTTTCCCGTATCGTCAGCGTGCAGTAATACCACACCAACAGAAAGTTAAACACTTCATCTGTCACCCTGTGAAACAGAAAAAACACAGAGTAAAAAAACCCATCTTGTTAATTATAAAGACACATTTTAATAATCCCTATTTTTCCTTCCTCTTCCTGAGTAAATGAAAACCTGCCCAAGTGAGACTATGGACACAAAGCCCCACCCTGAACATCCCCAACCGACACGCAGCACTGCACAGGGGCAGCACTGCCAGGCTCCAGGCCCTTTTCCCCCCTGATCCAGCACTGCAGATCCTGAGCTGATAAGCAGGTATTGCAGGGATGGCATTAAGTGCTGCTGAAGGAGAGAAAGCATCATGGAAGCAGCAGATGATCCAATTTAGAGAGGCCTTTCCAGGCTAATTCAATGAGGAGATTCCATGAGATCTATATAAATCCAATCAACTAAAAGAATGGAAGAGCATTATGCTCTGCAGCAATTAAACCAAAATACCAAAATTTTATTTTGCCATTTTCAAACTCCTGAAGCCAAGGGGACTTGGGGCAGCCTCTGTACAGGGCAGCATCATTCCTGGGACAACCCTGTATTCACCCAGAGACTGTAGTGGAAGTGTGTGGCTCCAACACCTTCCTGTTTTTTAAGCAAAACTGAATAGTGGAAGCTTGTTGGTGCTCAGACACTTTATCACAACCTAGGGATAATGTTTCAGGTCTGATTATTTAATGCAAATTCTCTTTTGTTGCTTTTGTAACCCCAGAGCTGCAGCACAGCGTTGGTTCCTGCCTGGGACAACCCACAAGCAAAACCAGCTGTTCCTTCCCAAGGACAGCATGATGCCAGAATAACAACACCAACAATTTTTAGCACCATCAGGAAACATGATGTTAGACTTTCTCAGTTACAAAAGACTCTTTTAAAAAGGAAAAACAATTAGCTAGAATACAGCTCCTGCCTGAGTTGAAGAGGTGGAAGTGTCCTGCTGCCCAATTGCTCAAAGCCTAAACACCACCTGAGCTGTCTCACTGTCCTTAACAGGACATAAGATAATTCAAATCCAGCACAATTTTATCCTAAATACTTGATAAGAAGTAAGAATGCAGCTTGCCTGTAGTGGAGAAAAAACCTGCAGGCAACAGCCCCGAGTAACAAGATTATTGTCAGATAAAGTTTGAACTTCTCATACTCGTCCTTGTAGGCAAACCTGGAAGGAAACAAAACAGGTTCTGTTCATGGACACAAACAGATGTTTGACTGGAATGTGGCTTCACCTCTTCCAAACCAGATACAAGCCCAAATGCCAAGCCCAGAGACAGAGCTTTTGCTGAAACACTTAGAAAAGCAGGGGACAGTGGTGAAAGGCAGAGTTCTGCCTGCAGGGAGGGTCTGTCTCAGCTGCAGCATAATGGCTTCAGTCCATCAGAGCTGGTTTCTAGGTTGGCATGACAAGATTTTAAAAATACATATATATCTACATCTCTGTTTTCTGGAGCACTGTATGCCTAGAAGTCACAGTACCATTTTACATCACAAAAAAACTCCCAACACTTTTACAATTAAGGCCACAGGCTGAGCTGGGCTTAAAAGAAAGCGTTGGATGGAATCAATTGGAGCTAGCTAAAATGTTAGCTTACCCCCATGCCATAGTCCAATTGCCCACCCTCAACATTTCACTTATCAGGTCTAAGAGAAACCCATTCCCCTCTCCAGGGTTCAGCCCACATCCACAGCTGGCCCCAGAGAAACCCAAATTTATACGTGTGGGAACACTCACTCACTTTGCTTGGTTGCTCAGGAGAGTGACATTCACGTTTCCCAGCACCAGATTTAAGTACAAGCTGGAAGACAAAAGCCAAGAGCAGACCTAAGTAAGTTGTTTTATTTGAACACCACAGGATGATCTAGATTGAGGTGATGAGACAGTGACTCTGCCAAAGCCATGTTTGCTGGAGGTTTTTAAGTAAGACAAACTGTAGGGAAAGACCACAGAAGAGGCTTTAAGCGTGGAAATATTGGTCAGCATTTCCAGGATGTTATTGAAAAGGTTTATTTTCCTGGTCCCTTTTTTGCACTCCAGTCTAAGGGCAATATATGTAGTGTGCACTGTCCAAACCCAAACATAGATTTGGAAGAAAAGTTTATGATAGAACCTCCCGAGGGGCTGCAGCATCACACAGCCCTTGACAACTGACATAACTCTGTCCTAGCAACGCTGCTTGAAGAAAAGCATAAATTTAAAATTGGTTAAAAACATTTTTAAAAAAATAAATAAAAGTCTTGTGCTGATTCAGCCCTCAAAAAATTAGCTCAGGAAAATATCAGTGTAGAACAGTGAACTGCATAATCCCTTGCCAGTGCAGGTTACTGTCATTTTAACAGAAAACCTGCACTGCCCACACACATTTACATCCACTCACAGCTAATGAATTCTGTGTACAACTGACACAGCAGCTCAGCAAGAGATTTATGACTAATCCAATTTTACATGTCTTTCTTCAACCTTTTCCTTCAGGAACAAAGCACTGTGAACATTTAAAAATCCAAAATTCCTGGAGAGCACGAGCCCCCCTGGTCGAGCACGTACCCATTCCTCTTGGGCAGGTAGGCTTCCATGTCAAAGAAGGCATTCTGCCTCTCCTTGATCTGGCTGCTGATCTCCTGAATGAGAGCAAACTCCTCAGGACTTGCTCTGGGCTTGCACCTGCAAGAACACAGAAACAAGATATTCCTGTTCATGTTTTCACCTCCTTTCCATTGGAAGGAAAATAATGTTGTCATAAAATCCAGGCTGTTAAAAAGCTGGCTGTGCGAGGTGATGTGCTTTGCTCCTGTATTTCTGAGGCACCATTTGGCTTATCACGACTTTATTTCACTGCCAGGTTTATGCTGCTGTAGGTGACTTCAACCAGCTGGTTTATAAATCAGCTTCTCTTTTCATCAGCTCAGTGATGGGATTGCGTGGGAATATCGTTCTTTTTCTGAAGGAGCTCCCTCCACTGTGGGAACTTTGTGCGTGGTTTCAGGCACTGCCCTTGCAGAGGCTGCAGCTCTTCAGGTATGAAGAGGTATTTCAGGATGTAACAGGACACAGAGCTGATGATTTACTGACAAACTGTAGTTTTAGTAATTAATGCTAACCAGAGAGCGGTGAGCAGCAGAGCCAGCAGCCCGTGGTGTCAGAGGTGCTGTACTCAGGCCTGCACACAAGGAATTCAGCCTGTGGCTCCTGGGGATCAGCCAAGCAGCCAGAGACAGTTCCCTCCTGTAAATCCACCCAAGAGCAAGTTACACCTTCAGTTCAAGGATTGATGTTGCTCTTCCAGTGCAGTGTACTGAGCAAAACATTGCTCACCCAGCACAGCCAAAAGCTGCACAGTACTGCAATGTACAGCACACATTGCAAAGATTAAATCCACACCAGCTCCCTTAAACTTCTTTATTTACAGGACTCCCTCTCTCGTGCAGTTATGAACATTCTACTTGGCTGCAAAATAGCACTGCAACATAGATTGTCTATTAGAAGTGCTAAAAATCCAAGCATTTCAGCCCTTTGGGAAGGAGAAATATCCCATCCCTGCCTCCTCCACCCTCCAGGTCTCCTGTTACCGTTGCAGGCTGTGCTTCAGATCCCTCAGTGTCTTCTTCTGCCGCTGAATGGAGCTGCTGCAGGCTGTCTGCAAGCTGGTGAGTTCTTCCAGTTTCTGCCTGTAAACTTTGTGTGTTTCCTGCAGGAGAAGAGGAGATTGGTAGGAAGAGCCCTTCTAGGTTATTCATGGCATTTGGTCCTCACCTCCAAGGGAAACAAGGAAAATCCTGGTTTTTTGGGATACAACAGGCACAACTTTAACGAGCAAGGAGGAGGAGATACCAAACCAGTACAGATACAATAGGGCTTAAATGGACACTGATGAAATTCCTGCAAGAGGAAAAGCATCCTCTACACTCATCTCATTTCCTCTTTAAAGAGCTTTCCCACTCAGGAGCTCCTCACTCCCATCCCACCCTGCAATGAAGCCCCTAATCCTTGAAACCCCTAATCCTCCATTTGATGCTGATCCATGCCCATCAAATGGTGGCTAAATCACAGAGCAGACACTCCAATTTCACAGCCAGATTATATCTGGGAGAAAAAAGATGAGGACCTAACAGAGTGGGGTGGGGGGGATGGCGGCGGGTATGGGAAAGACACAAAACCAGCCACAAATCCACAGCTGGCGGTTTAGGCACCTCCTGGCCACTACTGCCATCCCAATTCCATGGATATTCAAGCAATCTACTGCCCCATATTCTGGTTTAAAGACCTGAACCGATGTCCCTGCGTGTGGCCTCAGATGCTCCTTGAGAGGAACTGCTGTATCACAGCTCATTGGTCCCCTGAAGCCCCCAATTAGTGTTCAGCCATAATGAGGACATGCTCACCAACTGCAAACCCATAGAGAGGAGCCTCTGCTCTCACCCCTGCCTGTGCTCGGGGATACCCAAGCTCTGCTTTTCCACCCTTTGCAAGGATTTCACCCTCTTTCCCATGAGGGAGGGCTCGGGAAGGGCTCCCCAAGCACCAAGCAATGACCTCTGGGTCAATTTTAAGACCTATCGTAAGTTGGAAAACAGAGTTTGCGGAGTTAGTGCCAAGAGACAGTGTGGGTTACATGGCTGCTCCATCTACCAGCACACCAACAACCACGGGAAATTCCCACTGTTTTTCCCAGAGCATAAACACAGTGGTGAAACCACACAAACCAAATCTTTGCTCTCCTCCTGGCTAGGACCCAGCTGGTAGCTGTTCTTTATTTACAAGAACAATCTAAAACAAGCTCCAGTATCTGATTCGAAGACCTTAATAACCAAACTAACGCCACGTACAGGCACTGCAGCTCTCACTGTTTCAGGATCATTTTGGTTTAGCTGAGCACACCTCTACAGCACTAAACCCTGGTCAATGACACCTCGACCACCAGCAGCTGCCACCCCACAGAAAAGTGTTTCTACTTTCCTTTTACAGGTGGAGAAACTGAGGCAAGGGGAAGTCACTGACATTTGCTGTTTAGGTCAGACTCAGGTAGGGATCTCGTCGAGAAGGTGCACACAGCAAACAACAGACCAACAAAACCACGCCAGCTGGTCTCCCCCAGCACCCAACCTTTGCTTCTGCTAACAGGAGTACAACCTGAACTGAGCTTTAATTAAGAAACAAGCTAAATCTGGAAATCACACTTTTTTTCTTTTTTGCATGCACGTTCTGTTCAACAGCCTAAAAGAGGCTAAAACAGCCTCCGGAGTGAGAACAGCCGGCCGTACTTTAAAAGTGGCTTTAAGATTTAAAGCACGTGTATAGGTGCAGCACTGATGACAAGCAGGGAAGGGAGGGTTTCTGGAGGTAAAAGCATCTTGTAGAGAACAGCTCTTTGCATCTACTCCGAGGCCTTTCAGTCCCTCAATGCACTTCTGCAGGATGGAAAAACAGCACTTGGACCCCTCGTATCCCACCACGGGAAATCAAACTCCGCCAGAAGATGCTGGCGGGACAGGCGCTGCCTGCACTGCTCTTTGCACCACGCCATGGGTGCACAACGGCACCGCGTTCCCCTTTTCCCATCCTTGTTCCAGCAGTGGGAACTGCGGCACCACATCTCGGTGCATCCTCAGAGGGACCTGGGCCATGGCCACGGCTCGCTCAGGGCTGTCCCATGCGCTCGCAGCTCGCGCCTGGGGTAGCGGGGCACAGGCTGTTCGCGGGTGCCGAGCAGGGATGCACATCCTCGCTCCGCCGCGCTCCGTGCGGGCACCCCGCGGCCGCAGCGACGGCATCGAGCACCCTTGGCCAGCCCGGGAGGGGCAGAGGGAGCCCGCCCGCATTTCCCCAGCTCCCACCGAGCCGCCCCGGGGATGCGGCCGGCGGTGGGGATCCCCGGTCATGATGCGAAGCAGAGCCGGCAAGGGCAGCGCGGGGCAGTGCGGGGGAAGCTCCGGCCGCGCAGGCGGGGGAGGCACCGCGATGCCTCGCAGGGCCCCGCCGCCCCCCGCTCACCTGGAGCTGCCGGAACTCCTCCTCCAGCTCCCGCCACTCGCCAAGGCTCCGCTCCAGCTGGTCCCGCATGGCGCGGGG
>WEKY01008187.1:563968-588884 GCA_013390045.1 Picathartes gymnocephalus
CCCCCCCCGCCTGCCTCAGGGGCGGGAGCCGTCAGGTGAGGGAGCGCTGCGGTCTGTGCTCCCCTCAGGCCACGGATCCTCTCAGGCCAGAGATTCCCCTCAGGCCAGAGATTCCCCTCAGGTCAGAGATTCCCCTCAGGTCAGAGATTCCCCTCAGGTCAAGGCTCACTTCAGGTGCGGGATCCCTTCAGGTGTCGGCTCACCTCAGGTGAGGGCCCCCTCAGGCCCGCGATCCCCTCCCGTGATGGTCCCCCTCAGGCGCGGGCCCCCCTCTGGCCTGTGCTCTCCTCAGGCCAGGGCTTCCCTTTGCCCTGCGCAGGTCACCTCCTGGAGGCCTTGCACCTCTCCTGAGCCCCCTCGTGTTGTAGCAGCACCTGAAGGGCTCCGTGGTGTGACATGGAAGCGTCTTCCTGCCCTTTAAGGGTGCTTCATCACACACGGGGCTGAGAGTGGAGATAAAACCCTCCACTCCACAGGGCCAGCCCCCTCGTGTTGTAGCAGCACCTGAAGGGCTCCGTGGTGTGACATGGAAGCGTCTTCCTGCCCTTTAAGGGTGCTTCATCACACACGGGGCTGAGAGTGGAGATAAAACCCTCCACTCCACAGGGCCAGCCCCCTCAGAGGGACCTGAGTGACCCCGCACCTGGGCTGAGCCAGCCCAGCCCTGCAGTGGCCTGGACCTTGGTCAGAGGTCTCTAACATCAGAGAAGATAACAAGAGGATTCCTGATCTCTTTATTTTTACAGTAATTACCCACTCAGCAGCTGGACTGGCCGTGAGCAGGGCCCAGTGTTCTGGGGCAGGGTGTGAAGAGTTGTAAATGTTGGCACCACATCCTGTGGGTTTCTTGTGAAAAGGTAGAAATTGGCAAGGAGGAAAAAAAAAGGGAAGGGGAAGGAAGCAATTAAAAAAAGAAAGGTACAAGGGGTAGGGGAGGAGCAAAGCCAAAGTAAAAACACAAATGCAATGCTGTCTTTTCATGAGGAGTGTATGTAGGATCCTGTTTCCTTGAATTTGACATAAACAACCAAAAACGTTGGGTGTAGAGACACTCCTCAGTGTTCTTGCTGTCCCTGGTCCTTCCCTAGGTCTATATTCACTGTTTGCCCTTTTTGCATGTTTTTTCCATACATTTGTGGGTGAACACATGAAATGCCAGCAATGACCTTCTGCATTCAGTTTCCAGAGAAACCAGCTCAGAACTTGCAGTGGTTTGGGATTTCTGCTGATTTAAGAACCACCAACCCCAGGGATGTTGCATAGTCCCTGCTGCTTCTCCAGCGAGTCCATGATTGAGATCAAACACATGTGTTGTGGCAGTCTTGATAATCCTGAAGTAGAATAATAAACTAATCAACACAATAGAAATGTCACAGGAATTTGTTAAGTCTATATTAGATTTTTCCTGGATTCTAGCATTTGTCCTCAATCCTATGTAACAGGACTTTATGTTACAGGAGGCCTGGATTTTGGCTTACAAATTTGGGAAGAGAAAAGATCACATCTCAGATTGGAGCGTTAATTCGGCGCTGGATACGTGCCAAACCTTTCCAGTTCGCCACAAGGTTGGAATACTCCCTGCCAGCAAAGTTATTTTTCCTTCCCACGTGAAAACATTCCCTCCACCTTTGCACTTCTCTGTCAGCTCAGTTTATCACAGAGCCACCCCTAAGATGTAGCAGCATTTTACCCCTTGCTGTTGAGGGGAAGCTGGGCTGCTGACCCTGCAGGCCTGGGAGAATTAAGAAAGTAAAAACACTTCAACATTTGTAGGATTGCTTGTGTCAGTCCTAACATTCAGGAAAAGGTACTTCTAGAAGATATAACAATTTGTCAATAACTCTTAAAAGTATTCCTTTCACTGCTGATCTCTAAGTTTCAAAAGAGCAGAAGGAAACTCTTATTAGACATGAATATTTGCCCTGGACTTTAATTCTGCAGGCTGATGACATTTCTTTAGGGCTGTGGTTGGTGTTTCTCATACAAAGGCAGGAAATGTTGTGCATTTCCCACTCAGAGCTCTGCCAGAACACCAAGGCATCACCAGATATTTATCCCAAACTTTCCTACTTCTCCCCTAAACTACTTGACAAGGAAAAATTCTTATACATGTTGTGGCTGTGCATAATGATTACCTCAAAAGATTTCTTTCAACTTTTAAACTAAGCCATGCTAATTAATATTCATTCAAGAGATCTGCATTTTCTTTCAAACAAACCACAAAAACCTTTAATTAAGCACAAACAATGTGAGTGTAGCACTGCCTGGCCTTACAGCTGGTTCTGCATTATTTAACGTTGCACCATTATGAAATACTTCAGAATTACCTGTAAGCTCTCTCCACCTCCTGGGAGGCTGTAGCTGTTTGTATAATCTCATTATTTCAATCACATCTTTGTGAATAAAACCAAAGCAAGCTGAGATAACAGTGATCCCTCAGCCCTGGATGGGGAGCAGGGCTCTGTGCAGCTGATGTTCAGGGTTCCCATACCTCGCCTGTCTTTCACGTGTGGTAGCACATGAGGAACAGTGCCTTTCCTCTGAATTTCAGTATTTTATGATCATTTTCCTAGGTATCTTGCAAGTTCTAATGGTTGTTTTCTGCTGCCAGAGATCACCTAAGGCCTTTGCACAGCAAGTCTACGAACATGAAATCTCTGGTTTGCCTTTACCTTAATTAATCCCCAACTCACCAACCTTTCAGTGCCAGAAAACATATCTAAGAAGTTGAGTTAATAAATCAAGTTAAGGATCACAGCGAAATTGTGACTGTTCTCTGGGTGTTAGATTTTGTTTGAGTCCACATAGTTATATACATATACAGTCACAAGTGAGCTCCTTTCCTTCATCCTCCACACTATTCCTGAATGCAAATTCCATTCTTTCTTTCCTCCTAAGATAATTGAGGCTGTTTCCTTTGATGCTTTCCCCCTGTCCTAGAAATACAGATTCTTTCCAGCACAGCAAATATAAATGTAGATGAGTCCCTATTCTAACATCAGGTGACAATAAGCCGTGATAAATAAAATGCTTGGCACATGTTTCAGCTGGAGATTCATACTGCTGATTCATCTTATATTCATCTGGATTTATCCCTCAGTTAAGGAATAAATTAAGGATTTGAAGTGAAGCATTAGCTCAAGTATGGCCAAATTTATCTGCCTCCAACAATATTAAGAGTCTTGCAAAGCACTCCACGGTTGCAGTAAATAATTCTCAGCTTTGGGTGACTTCAGGAATTAACATCATAACTTTACCTTTAGGTAGTTAAGCAGAGACCATGAGCTGTAAATCTGCAGCAACAGGAACTCATGGGGAGAGGGTATCTGGTGTCAGCTTCCAGGACTTCAGCCTTTCAGTTTGCATGACTATCTAAATGCCTGAAAATTCCAGATAACCCAGGGGTTTAACTTTAGGTTGTTTTGATGTAAAACCAACATGGTTTTTATCTTGAGAGAGCTGCTCCTGGCAAAAAGGAGGGAAGAATTTTAAATGCTTTCCCACAAGGCTGCCTCTTAAGCCAGAGTCAACCAGGTGAAGTTTATACCTCAAACCTTTCACTTCAATCCCTCCTAAATCCTGCTAATGATAATTCTTTAGAGCAGAGTGGTGGGGAAGCTCCTTCAGCTCACCAACACAGGCTTGATCAGAATCCAAGACCCTCCCACCTCTTCCCTGGCTTTTCTTTTGAATGTAGCAGCAATAAAACACACATCTGAGCATCCCACTTCCACAGTATGTTGTTGTCACACTCTTCACCTTTAAAGAATTCCAACATATGTTTCCCTAAATGCTTTTTCTATATTTATTCTACGAAGTTCCCAGAATAAATTTAATTTATTGATTCTGACAGTTTTCAGTTGGTTTGGACATTTCGTTTGGGTGATTCCCCAAGCTTGGTGAGAGCAAACTCAGCTTGGAGCAGCTGTCTCCTTTCAGTACAAAAATGATTGGTTTCAGATGTAGAATACTGAGGGCCTTGGGCTATATTTAAATAAAAAAAACTAAATTAAATCCTGCCCTTAAAAGTGAAAAAAATGAAAGTGCATCTTATGTCACAGGATCTTGTTGCAGAAAGGTGTTTCTGGGCATGTTTGCATGCACAAACTCCCAGTGTTTGGTTTGCTCTTCAGTGTGTCCAGCCTGGAAGTGGAGTTATTGCAATGAATTGTGTTGGCAAAATAGCATAATTTACATGGACAGATTTAAAAGCTTCCTTTCAGTCTTAATAAATGTAAGGTTTAATCAACTGCCAGACAACTAAAGAAGCAGCAGTACAAACAGCAGCAGAACTGAAGCCCTGGTGCTGTGTGGTGAAGGTTTTGCTGTTGTTCCTTGGTGTCAGTGGCCAATGCCTGTCAAACAAGAAAAAGAAACCAAAACAGCCAAGAAGGGTGTTTGGGGTGAAATTTTGGCTGGCAAGGCTGGAACAGGGGGAATAGTATCAAGGAAAACCCAAATTCTCCTCCTAGCACAAAGCAGCTGCTTTGTTTCATCACAAGATTTCCCACCTGCCTCAACATTTTTACCATACAGCCTGCAGAGTTGTGCACAAAAAAATGTGGTAAAAGTCTGAGAATCAAATGCATTTGGCTCATGGGAGTCATATAAGAGCTTTGGCTTGATACTAGAAATGTGCACAGTCAATTACCCATTAGGGAAGATGATTACAGACACCCACAAGGCCAGAGTGGCAATCCCTGCTCTCCATGGCTGTGGAAGAAATGTAATGGATGAGGGAATTAGTGTCAGGTTTATTCAGATTTCCCCTTTAAGACCGCTGATGTGCATTTTCAGGGGCTTTCTCCTATTTCTCCTGACATTTGCAAGGCTGATTTATGTGTTACTCATCGGTGCCGTAATCAGTGCTTTCATTTCCAGCCTTCTGCTGCTGGGCGTATGAAAAACCAACCAGAGGTGAAACACTGGTTGCTTATTAGCACTTTATATTCTGCTGGAACATCCCGAGCTCAGGGCACGTAGCGCTGTGTGTTCCCGGTGGCTCCGCTCCATTCTCCGTGCCCAGCGTGGGGACCAGCGTGCGATGCCGTGTCCCAGCACATCCCTGTCCACCCGGGGCCGCTCCCGTGGCCCTTAGCGCCGGAGTTTGCACGTTGCTAAGGCGACCCGGCCGCCGCAGGCAGCACCGAGCCGCCACCAGCACAGGTCGGTGTCCGCGGTTTGGCCCTCGGCGTCGGGGGCGGCGGGAGAGCGGCGGCCACGCTCCAGGGTGCTCTGCAAACCGAGCTCCTGGGCTTTCCCTGTCGGCCGCTCGCACCGCTGCCCTCCTGCCCGGCTCCCGCTGGGGAGGAGCTTTCTGCTCGCAGACAGCGCCCTGCGGGCCAGGAGGGGATGGGGGTGACTCCGCTGCGCCGGTGGGTGCTGGCAAAGGGACCCCGCCGCAGGGCAGTGCCGTGGTGCTGGGTCACGGCAAGGGCTGAGCTGAGCCGGGGCATCCTCGGGGCCAGGTGACGGTCAGGCAGTGTGCACGGGGGTGCGGTGCCAGGCAGGGTGCTGCCAGGGACAGTCAGCAGCCGCTTCTCTGCAGCCAGATGTGTTTCCCTCCTTGCTCTTCATTAAGTTAAGATATAAGACGGAAAAAAGTAGCTATATCGCATTGCTCTGAAGTTCCGCAAAGAGCCAGGGGAAAGAAATGGGCTTCCTGTAGGGCCGTGCTGACTAAAGCTGCATTTTACCAGAGACCTGACAAAAGTCGCAGAGCAGCGTCTGGAGGAGGACGCGGGGGTCTGTACGAGCCTCATCCCCGAGTGCCGCGGCAGAGGCGCACGGGAGCAGCCGCCCCTCGTCCCCCGCACCGAGAGCTGCAGCCGGAACGCCTTTGCACCGCCCGCCTCTCGCTGCCAGGCTCCCCGCGCCCTGGTAGTGGGAGGCTAAAAACGTCCAAGGAGGCGAATACCGACTGCATTATCACTTACACAAACCTGGCATCGCTGACGTAAACTTAGAAGGAGATTCAGCGACTAAAAGCGGCTCCCGCCAGCCCGCATTACCTTGGGTACTCTGCGCGGGCTGTGCCTCGCAGGACATGGCGAGCAGATGGGGCTGCCCCCTCAGCTGGGAATCCTCTCTGGGGTTTGTAAATCCTAAGCTTCGAGTTAAAGAACTAGTGGGATGTGATGGTGGGAAAACGATGCTCCCATCTGGCAGGGGTAGTGAAGAGACTTTTTGTCACAGGCATGTCACGGCCAGTGTCAGGGTGGGTACCGGTTGCTGTAGTTCGGCTCTTCTGCTTCCCCAGAAAGGGCAGGACAGGATCAAGCCAGCAAAGTGTGGCACAGTGTCCTGAAAAACCCCAGTCCTTTGCAAATATTGGCAAGACCCCTCCTTCTCCAGGAGCTGCAGCACCCAAAAGTGAGGGAGGAGCTCAGCAGTTGTAGTGTATCCTGTGTTTGCACTGCTGAAAAAATATCCTCTATGGTGGGCTGTGACTCCATCATACCGAGGGACAGATCCTGCCCTCGGTGTCCACTAACCAAGACTCATTCTGGACACATAAGTACTTTTATTTAGCAATGCTGTCTTCCCAAATAGCTATTGAATGACTATTTCCCACAACTGGAAAATGGAGAACTCTAACAGTATTTTCTTAGTTAAAATTTCTAGCTTTTACTTCCTAGCAAGGACCTAAAGCACCTTTCTTTTCCCCTCTCCTCCCAAGGTCCATATTTTCTCCCCTGCCGGGCTCCCCGGCACCGGCAGCACAGCAGGAACCAGAGTTTTGCTCTGACGAGAAGGGAAAGACGCAGCAAAATCACTCGGTATGGCTCAGTCCAGCGGATCAGGACAGAAGGGGGAGCCCAGGAGACAAAATCAGAGAGCATCCCACCCCGCCAGCCTCCAGCCGAGTTCTGGATGTTAATGGCGTTCACAGAAACTTGCTTTTGTTTCTGAAGCCACCTTTTAGCTTTTGTTTATGATTTATAGGAGACCACTCTCACCTCTGGGTCTGTGCCGAATTCCCACTGTGCTGAACAGCAGTTCCATTGGCAGTGCTCAGAAATCACCAGTATGCTGCACTCCAGCATTGTCCTCTGTATTTATGAGGCAAAACATCTCCTTTTCTCTCCTCTTCCCCCACACTGACCCTTTCCCTCCAGGCCTCCAACACCCGAATCACTCCCACTGTGCCCATCATCCCCTGCCTGCTGTTCCTGCTTTAAACCCATGTCACTTGTGAAGTCACCTCAAAAGTCACCTCCTTGGCAGCTTGATGGGCTGGAGAGCACTTGGCCTGCCCTGGGCAAGTCCACGGCCTCCTGGGAGAGGGAAATGGTTGTGGTTTCAACCCCTTTTAACAAGGCAGCTGGAGGACTGATATTTTTAGCAGTGAAGGAGCCTGAGCTGCATTAATGCTGGGGATATGAAGTGTCCCAGCTCCAAGTGGGCCTCAGGGACACTGGACAACTCCCTGACCCACACCATCAGTTGTATGAAGAGATGCTTTTCCCTGCACTACTCAAGATCTCTGGCAGGTGCAGAGATCAATGCCCACCACAAACCTGACCTGCTGATATTTATTTAATGTTTTCTAACAGGCCAGGTTATGCTATGAGTCCATTTTCACATAGTCCTGGTTTGTACTTCAGTATCTTTAGTTGCCTCCTGTGTGTTGTATCTCTGTGCATGGCTCACAAATACTGTTCTGCCTGTACCTGCCTTAGTAATTTCTAATTTATTGCTGATAATAATTTGTTTTCTTCTGCAGATACCAAAAATATGCCCGTTATAAAGTACCCCAGGATTAGAGACCCTCTCTTTCATGAATGGGACAGGAAAGCCCAGAAATGTGGATTAAGACACACAGTCTATGCTGTAAATGGGGATCAGTATACTGGAGAATGGTTGGACAACTTGAAACATGGTAAGATAGATAATTTTGAAAAAAAAGTAGCAACTTAGATGTCATTACAAAGGTTCCTAGGCGCAGGGAGCAGTCAGTGGTTCTATATGCTCCATGTGCTCCTGGAAGAGCATTCATTCATGTATGACTGTATGTACACACACATACACACACACACACACACATATATATATATTTGATATATAAAATGCAAAAATGCAGAAACATTTCTAATAGGTAACTTGAAGAGCTTTTGCATGCACTCAGGGGCAATTACCCAAAATATCTCTATTACAGATGTTTAAAAATCTTTTCCAAATACAGCAAACTGCAGTCAGCTCCATGCACTGGGATGTGCCCTGGCTGCACAGTCCCTGGAGCTCTCTCAGCTCCTGACTTGGCTCCAGGAATTTTAATTTATTCCCAAGATGTGGCAGGGGCTGCAAGAGACAGAGCAGGGGAAGGAGACCCTGTCCAAGGCCAGAGCAGCCAGAGCAGGACAGATTTGTTTACAAGCAGTAAACTGAGGTTTGGAAAGATTTCAGTGCATTCACCAGAGGCCACACAGGAAGCCCCTGATCAAGATTAACAATGGTTCCAACTTGGGAAGCTAAACTGAATCCCAGACATAAGCCTGACTTTGTGCAGGGAGTGCTGCCCTGCCTGGAATGGAGCAGGAAGGGCAGCCCTGTGCACCCTTCTCCTAACCATGATGCTCTCCCTGTCATTCCTCTCATTTGTTAAACAGGTAAAGGCACCCAGATATGGAAAAAGACAGGAGCTATTTACAGCGGGGACTGGAAGTTTGGGAAGCGGGATGGTTATGGCTCATACAGCATTCCTGACCCAGTAACCAAGGAACACAGGAAGGTGTACACAGGCTGGTGGGAAAATGACCGAAGAGGTGTAAGTGAGATTTTCTGCCAGCAGTGAGACAGCAGGACCCAAAACACGGGGAAGAGTTGGGTGCACATGTGCAAAAAGATTACTTAAAATACTTATTTTCCCAATACTGAGGCTGAACGGAATGGTCAAGAGTTAAAATCCAAGATTTTTATGGGAGTGCCGTCTCCTTCCTGGGGAGGGAGTCATCCCCACCCATCTGCTGGTTACCAGACTACAGCCCCAAGCTCCCACCAGCTGCCACAGAGCTGTGGTTACTGCTCACCTGCAGCTCGGCCAAACGTGATAGGAGGTTTCACATCCTGTCTCTTAGTCCTCCCCACCCATCCCTTTAATTCTTCTTGTCCTTGAACAAGTCAGAGAAACCTGTATTATAAGCACTGCCAGAAAATGTACCTTCTTCTAGGAGTTTTACAGCATAATAGGCAAATAACTTGAGTTCTTCTGGAAATTAAGTCTGTCACTGTTTTTCCTAAAAGGAACATAATGAGAAAGTCATCTGGTAGAAGTGACTGCAGTGCAATGTGCAAAATCCTTGTAGGAACATTTTTGGATCTGCCAGTGGAAACCTTGTGTTTGTGTCTTAAATTAAACTAATCTCCACCAACTCTTCTACTGGGCACGTGGCTCCATGGCTCCTGTCTCTTGGAGGGAGCTTCCTTTCCTGTTCTTTAAGGTTATATTTTGCATAATTGAGCTTTGGTGAAAGATATATAATGACATCCAAAAAATATCACTAGGGTTGTGTTTTCTTCTAAAAAAGTTTCTCCCTTACATCCATCCAGTTCAATAAAATTAATACTCATAAAAATCAGTTGTTTCCAGAACTGGTTTTATTATTTGCTCAGAGACAAAAGAACACTTTTTTCCAATGGGAAAATATGCTAGTGATATGGAAATATTTCTTATTGGTATCAATCTCTGGCATAGGGGGTACCTCTGGACTTCTCTCAATGACAAACCTACATGTAAAACAAACAAGGGATGGAGTTGCCCAGCCTGGGACAACCTGAGCTGGAAACATCATCAGGGTTGAAAGACATGAAATCCCCATGTTGAGAGACACATCCTTTATTGCTGCTTATCCCCAAGCAGTTTTATATACTTGTAAAACCCAATTTTACCTAAATATTAGCAGCAATCATGACAATAATAACACACTGAGATATAAACCCAAGATTTTGTCAAGGGAATAAAACTGTTTGCCAAAAAAAAATCCCATACTACCGCATCCCATTTCCCTCAGCACCAGAACAGCCATGGAGCTGGGCTGCCAGCAGCCATGTGTAAGAGTAATAAACAAAGGAATATTCTATCAAAGTGATGTCCCAAAATTGAACAGTGACCCCTTTCAATAGAGCAGCTCCTAACCAGCCATCTCTGTGCTGCTGTCCAGGGCCGGGGGGTATTCTTTTACCCCAACGGGGAGAACTACGAGGGTGAGTGGAGCAATGGTTTGCGGAGCGGCTGGGGAAAGATGCACTACAAGGACGGCATCATCTACGAGGGAGAGTGGCTGTCGGATCAGCCCAACGGGCAGGGCATCCTGCGGCTCCGTAAGTACTGACCATTCTCACCCTGCCCCCCGCCAAGCTGTCTGGTGCCGTGCTGCTCTCCCGGAGTCTCCGCCATCCAGATATCTGGGTGCTACACTGCAGCCTTGCATCAGGGCTGCGGCCGCTCCGTGTCATCCCTCCCCTCCTGGTCTGGAGCTGGAGGCAGCACAGGCTGAGCAAGGGCCAGCGCTGTACTGCTCAAGCCCGTAAGCCCACACGCATGAAAGCTTACTTTTGCTGTGATTTACATTTAAATGACTAGGATGGTTCGGGTTAGAGATAATATACTGTTGGGTCAGAGAAGAGCAAATCTCTCTTTTCAAGCCAGGCACTTTGCCAGACAGGCTTTCTAGTTCTGCATACCAAAGAAGAGTCCAGTTTCCAGCACAGGAAAAAAAAAACCAAAACAAAACAACAGAGTTTTCTTTTTGAGTTCACTCCATTCCCTCTGTCTACTTCTGACAGTGGCTCATGTTGAGTGAACACAGGGGTTTCATTAGTACACAATCCTCTTCCATAAATAACACCAAGCACATAATGGATTGGGAATGTTAAGGCCAATCTCACCATAAATACAGAAATTCAAATTTTTTTCCCCTTATTTTCCTTGGAATTTAAACATTTTTCCCCAAAGCCAAGAATCCCAACAATCTTTGCAATATCGAGCATGGCATTCCAAGAACATCTGAAGAAATATTATCTCCATATTATTATTCATCTGTTCTATTTTTTTTGCTTGAAAGTGATCTCAGGGCTAGTAATTAGCTAAGCAAAGCAGCTGGGAGGAATGAGCATGACCTTCTCTGCACACCAAATGCATGACTGTGCTCTCTCTGCTGACTGCAAAGTCTCTTTAGATGGATGGCTCATCCGGATGAAATCAGCACTCGCTTCCAGGGGGAATCTTTCACTGATCTGCTGTGCTCCTGTCAAAGGCCCTGTTAGTTATAAACTAACGGCCCCTGCAGGCTGAGCCCTGGCTGATGCACCGTTTCAGAGTCCAGTTGCCTCCAGCCTAGCCTGCAACTGATTGTTACCTGGATTCCTTTTGGTTAAAATTAGCCAGAGCAATTATTTTATACCCACAAGCTTAATGCATTCAGCTCAGCTGCTGGAAGTGCGCCCACGTGCCGGCAGCTTTGCCATGTGAAAGAAAAGGAGTTCTTCAGTGGAGGTCACGATGAGCTGCAGCTCAAGATTAAATTGCTTGTAGTGGCAGCATGCCCAGCGAGGGTGAGCTTGGCTGAGAGCACCGTGCTGATCCACCGCCTCTGCTACATCCATTCCCCAACAGCTTTGTACCAGAGCATTTCACATCCACAGGGATCGTGGTTGTGAGCAACACAGCCTCGGGTGCTCTGGGAGGAGAGCAGATGGGAGCAGCTGGGCACCACTCAGGGCATTCACTGCCCCCTCCTTGCAGCCAGGGCTGTGATTTTGGTGGTTTCTCACTTGTTGGTGGCTGGAGTGCAGAAGCCGAGCTTCTCTCACCTGTGGGCAGGGCAGGTTGGTGTTGCAGATCAAAGATGCAGATAATCATCACCACGGCTCCAGCCTGTAAACCAGACCCTGCCTGAGCAGCCCAGTAGCCACATTCTCCAGAAGCGTTTTTGGTTTTTCCCTCTTCCCTTACAGCATCCTGGCAGGCCCCAGCTATCTCTGCAGTACCGTGTGCCCTGGTATTTCAGCCACTTCTTATGATGAAGAATGGCAGAGTTCAGCTGAGACTCAAAGGTTTTTCCACTAGCATGGTCAGAAATCCCCATGGGTTTGGGCTGAGAAACACTATACAGTCCTACAGGACAGCAGGAAAAGGGGTGAGCAGAGGGCTCTCCTAGTGACAGCAGGGTGGTCTGGATGTACCCCAGCCCCAGCATCACCATGGGTATGATGCCCCTTCTCAACCAGCATCCATGGATGAGGCTGCTCTCTTCCCCTTGCAGCTCTGCTTTCCCTGTTAGTGATGGATGAGTGGATTCCTGGAGAGCAGCAGAGAGCCCAAAACAAACCCTCTCTCAACTTGCAGAAAAATGCCAAGAGAAGTAGTACAGCTGGAAAAACAGTCTGTAACTGACTGCCTGAACTGTTCAGACTCTCACAGCAATTCTCACCCTGTAATTCATTGAGGAAAAACTTAACTAAAAGTATTCTTTGAAGTGAAGATTATTTTGACTGGACAGCAATCAGTGCTCTATTCCTTGCCCAGACAAGCAAACTTCTTCAAGCCAGAGATCCTGTGTGATTTGTTGCAGTGACAAACCTGAAACTTGTGTCCTGTAATTTTTCATGTTGTGAAGAGTGACTCGGGGACCAGTCCCTTACCCTGAGCACACTCACTCTTTGTGTCAGCAAAAAATGAGTATCACTGTGAGAACAAAGCAGGTGAGCACAGTCCTGGTTCCAAGTGGGCAAGCATGGGCTCCTTCTGCAGCATTTTCTCCCTCTGTGGAACAGCAAATGGAGCACTGCAAAATCAAAGACACACAGTGCCACAGCCACCTTGAAATTACTAAGAGAAGCCAAACATGATCTTCCCCTCTGCTGGTTTGCTCTGTTGATTGATTTCATTTCTAACCCCCTAACAAAATGGTGCAAATTTCAAGGTCTGTTCATGTATTTAATTGCAGCAAATGGAAATCGGTATGAAGGAGGTTGGAAAGATGGCAAGAAGCATGGCCCAGGGAAATACTTCTACCCAGATAAGGGACAGCTGTTAGAAGGCATCTGGGTAGCAGATATACCAAAGTGTGGAGTTCTGGTTGACTTTGGCAGAGACAACGCTCCATCCCCTACTGAGTTTCCACTCCCAGAGGTAATTGCTTGGAAATTTTGGTGTTTGCATTCGTCAGTGCTTGGCTCAGCTCTCCAGGTAACATTTCACTCCTCAAGAGATTTCCCCCATGGGGTGTGTGCTCAGTCTTTTGGCCAGCAGTGTCCTAAAGGGCCCCATAGAGACTAATAGCTCATGCAGCCTCTGCTGGAGCCTCCCAATTGCCTACATCTGAAAAAATGCAGTTCTCGTGCACCAGAACTGCTCAGAGACCTGGTGCAGCACAAAGGAAACGGGGACAATAGAGGCAGAGACAATAGTGGGATTTGCGTCAAGACCAAATGATTTCACCAAGCCCAACTGCTGAGGCTGAGCAGACCCTGCAGGAACCCCAGCAGCTGCAGGGCCAGCAGCTGCTCTTCCCTGAGTCAGGGGCTCACCACTGTGCCCAGCAGCCCCGGGGGCAGAGGGGTGTGTGCAGCTTCCCCCCTGGGCCCAAGGTGAGCAGATGGTGTCCTAGAGCCCACATGCTCTGCTCCTCTTTTCCCTTTCCTAGAGCCCACATCCTCTGCTCCTCTTGTTCCTTGACTGACACACACTGCAGAGGAAGAACCAGGCCTTATCCCCATCCCAAAGACTTGGTGAGACACAAAGACACACTGGGCCATCGGCCTGGCAGCCACTGGGTCCTTGCACATCTTTTGGTGCAAGGATCTGGAGGGCAGAAGAGCCTGTCCCCACCTCTGCCCCCTTGGAGGAAGACAGGAAATGGGAATCAGCAGTGAACAGTTGTGACTCCAAGTGAGAGCTGGCTGTAAGAATGTCAGCCTGAGCCCCCATGATCTGCAAACCACAGACATGTAACACAAAGGCATCAGTTTCCAAGGGATGGTGAGTGCAGGATGGGCTGGGGAAGCTCCCCTTCACTTAGAGCCAAGCAGAACTACCCTGGATAAATCCCATCTCACCGCTTTGCTCCGGCAACACTGGGAACAGCACAGCCCTGTGGCAGGTAAAGCCACCCAGCTTCCTCTGGCCCAGGGACAGGGCTGTTCCCAGTGACACCAGGCACATGCAGCCTTCCAGAGCTCACAGCTGTTATATCTTCATTGCCCCTATCTTTTCAAACCTGTGCCCTTTGAGCACAGTTTTGACAAGCCAGTTAATCCTGTAAGTGCCAGGCACACCCACAGCAGTGCAGAGTAATAAACCCCAAATATCCACCAGGGAAAAACAATCTCTATTTTGCAAAAAGAGTGAAAGGAGCAGCACTTCTGTAGCCAAAAATATTTATCATATGTGGTTTGTCAAAGGTCACTGAGAAGAGACTCAATAACCCAACAGCCTGGGATGAACTGCCACTACACTAAGGCAGGATGTTCAAGTCTGGCTGTTTATTTAACTCCCTGAAGACCAAGTGGTGACCCAATTCTCCTGCTCTATAAGCAAAAACAAAACATCAACTTGCACTGCTGTCATTGTGCTTTCAATGAGTAGAGATCTGTTGATCTCAGAATATGAAAGAAGTAATAGATGAAAGGAGAAAATTTGAATTCAGTTTTTCATAAGTCTTTTGTTGCCACCACGCCCTTTATTAAAACTACAGGTGAGGCCCAACAGGCTACAAATCAAAGTCAGTTTGGCCCAAGAGTGTGTTTTGTTAAAGTCACTCACACAGAGCTATTTCAAGGAGATAAAGTGATGTTCAACATACTAATAAAATTAGGGCAGTGTAGTTGCTTCTAAAACAATAATTGAAAGGCTGCAATATGAGCTGAAGTCCTGATTCATGGGAGACTCTCCAATAATGCTCAAGTAACCAAGATCTATAAAACCTTAAGCTTCTTCAATTACACTGCATAACTGATTTGTATTCTTTTTATTTAGATTGAACTACATGATCCAGCTGCTGTTTTAGCAGAGGCCCGAGCAATGTTTGATGACAACCATAATTAATAACCAGATGCTAAAGAAAAGGATTTAAGAACACAATCCTGGGTTATTTATTCCTTCAAGTCTCAAACCCACACTGTGGTATTGTGTTGTGGTCTGCCCCACCCTTCCCTCAAGGCTGTTCAGGTACACTTCATTCTCTAGGTGGCTTTTCTCAGCAGCCTCCTCCCACCCCCATTATTTTGGAAAATAAAGGAAAAAAAATAAGGGAAAAAAAACCCCAAAAGACAAGCACCAAAATGCTGGAAGACAGGCAGAGCAACTCTGCTCAGCTCCTCTTATTCCTCCTGCAAAGAAATCACACTCATGTTGGTTTCAAGGTCTTTGCTTTAGAGAAGGAGGGTTTCTGGTATGTGTTTAAAAGCATATAGAAAAGTACAATCAGGAAATTTTGTCCCCCATTCCCCCCAAATGTAGCCCAATACATACCTGCGACCCAAGATGGCTTTTGAAGTTACAACAGATCATGTTTCAATTGATAAGCATATTTTAGGCCTCTAGATAACAAATAATCCACAACAATTGAGTATATTTTATTTCAAGAAAGTATTTTATACCCAAGTAAGTGATATACAATAACCAATGTTTAAAATGATTGAGGTAAATGCCTAACACCGTTAGTATAAATAAGGGATAAAAAAAAATTTAAGTGCACTCAATGTTTAGACCCACGTTTGTGTCTGGTTACTGCCTGGGTACACAGTGACAATGGTACCCAAGGTGTAACTTTCATGACCATTTTCACAGGTGCAAAATGAGAAAAACATACTTGATATCATGGCTTAAAGTGCAGAAAATAGTCAGAAAATTAGCTGTAATAACAGCGCCATTAGCTCAGAGCCTACCAGCTTGAGAAAACTAAAAATAACCTTGTTCCAGTAGTTTCTAATTCTGTATCTCAAACAACAAGAAAACCCCACACTTCTCAAGTCACTTTGCAAAAGATCCACAAATCAAAGAGAAATCAGCTACTTATCCAGGACAGCAAGGAATTTTACAACATAAACTTGAAAACTGATTTTCTGGACTTCCATTCAGAACCATATAATTTTTAATACAAAATTTATAGACAGAAGTAAAATTTTTACACCAGACCACACTCTTTCAATCAGTTGCTCTAGTGTAAATATCAAGTCAGGTTTTCTTCATTTAGTGGGGGATTTTAGGGCCTGTTGCCCCAAAACAGGACTGGTAAAGTTCAGTAAAGAATGGGAAAATACATTTTGTGCCTACTACCAAGATTTTGTGTTTTGGAATGCTGCTTCCTTACTGCCTTTACTAAAGCAGTGCTTCCATCGCTCCATGAATGAGCACCTGTGAGTCTGTAGTTACAATCCTCACCATCAGATTTACATCAGGAATAGAATATATTTGAACTATGTAATGGCAGAGCTGAGAAAATCCAGTTTGGCCTCTGTATGCCAGGACTTGTGAAAATACTAAGTGGAAAGCTCTTTTGCTGCTTGTGAACCAAGACTGCTGCTGAAAAAAACCAAACAGCCCAGCAGGTTTTTTTTAATAGTTATGTTTTTAGAATACAAAGGCACCACGAGTGACCTTGTCAACACTTTGCAGTGCAGTGCTGCTGACAGGAGAGATCAGCCCCCATCTGCTTCAGTAGTAACCACACAGGCACTTCCTACAGATTGCAAGTACACTGGATAACCTGAGATGGAGGTTGGTGTGAGAGACCACGTTCAGCCCAGGCTGTCAGGCACAGCTCCACTGGACTGTCACAGTCCCTCCTGTCTCATGGCAAAATCCCAGGTTTCTATTCCACAGTGATAGCTATGACAGGGAGGTCAAGTTTTTTCCCCCTTTGGCTTGAAACTTGTCTCAGTTTATGTTCAAAAAACAGCTTTTACCAATTAAAGCCCAAAGCTCCTCCATAGAAGAACCGTGTTCCAAAAAATTCAATTCCTAGACATAGCCAGAATTACTGAAGCAGCCCAGGACAACTGCTGGAATTTTCTTGGACAAACCTCTTATCTAGGAGACCAAATGCAAGTTTTTGCTTAGAGAGGAAATGAACAACACAGGAGCCCTGCTGTCACAGAGGTGTCTGAAAGAAAGCAGCAATATTAATTACAAATAACCTACTTTCATAAATAAATATACATCAAGAAAAGTTGTCTTCCAGATCCTTTGGAAGCAAAAAATGTATAATGAGTTATTAAATACAACACTTCAGCAAAGAGAACACTTTTCTAAACAAGGAAGACCAAGGCATAGCTAATTACTTGGGAATCCAACACAGAGAAAGCACCTTTTGCTGCTTGTTTCTGAGGATTTATTAAAAATATATCTTCAGTATAAAAGTATAAAATAATTACTACTTTGGCTTGGAAAAAAACCAGCAGTGGTTCTGATTTTCAAGCAAAAAAAAAAAAATCCAGTGATAATTTCCATCTAGTTCCTTCTTTTTAAAAAAAGATTCTTAAATGAGAAACAGGCAAATATATCTCTCCAGATAATATGTGCCAGCTCATGAGAACTTTAAAACAGTTATTGCTTTTATTTTCTTCCATGGAAGAGTCGAGTCTCATTCCTACTCATATGGCCACACCACATCGCAGTAAGTCTAGTCCTGGGTGTTTAGCAAGTTACAAAATGTGTAAGTGCCACGGGAAAAAGGCACTGGAGAAATCAGGAAAGTAATAATTACTTGGCAGCAAAACATACTGGGGAAAGTGCTGGGAAAGCTTTCACTCCAACCATCTGTCAGGCTTTCCAGGGAGAGCAGCGCTAGCACTGAAACCGAGCGCTAATTGCTGCGTGTCCCAAGTAATTTGTATCATGCCATGCAATATGGATAGGGCAAGCAGTATCTTCTAGTAAATGCCAACATCAGATAAACAGAGAAAAAAATTCCACAACTTCTCTATCCATTCCTAACAAATACCCAAATGTACAGTGTTATTTTGCATGTATTTATACAGCCACCATTCAGCATTAACGAGAAAGATGTGAGACAGCGTTCACAGGAGGAGGGCTGCACATGCAGTGCAATCACACCCCACCATCCATTCCTTCAGATAGCAAAACTTGTATGAAAGGAACACTTTTTTCCCCTCTCTAGAGGGTTAGAACAATATTTATAACTATACTTTTAACAGTAATCAGCAGTTTGACCAGTTCATCCACAGGGAATCACCGTAAGGCAGAAGCAGAATAGTGGGTTTATTTTCTTAAGCACAGGTTTATGCAAAATTGGTGACAGCTGAGGTGACAGCATCACCTCTGTGATCCAGCTGATCCTGGAGCCGTGCAAATTCAGCAAGTTCATTGAGTTCCTGAAATTGCCTGTCTGTTTTGTGGCTCACCAGTGACCGGTAGAAGTGGACTGCAAACACAATGAAAATCAATCCAAAGGGCACCATAATGGACGTTGATGCAATGGCTGCTGCCTGTCCTGATGTGATGGTAGAACTGTTGCTCTGCGGGGTGTTGTCAGTTTTCTTTAAAGGAAGGAACTTCACCCAGCACAGTAACACCACCTCTGCAAGAAAGAGCAAAGTCCCAATGACAGTGGAAAATGCCCATGCAAGCTCAATGTGTCGGTGCATGCGCTCGTGAGGAGATTCCTTGACAGAGTTGAGGTTATGCACATTGCTAACAGCCTCTATGTTTGGAAGAATGCAGGTACTTATCATGAGTGCAAAAAGGTGAACTGCAACAAGAACAGTAGTGCAGGCACTGAAGGCTATCAAGAGCCCCTTAGGGTAGTCGTGTTCTGCGTCGAGCTGAACTTCCACCATAGCTACCTGAAAAGGAAGGGGGAGAGAGATGCAGTTACCTACACCATGTATTATTTGACTATAGATAATTCAAAGTTTACACCATGTTTCTGGAAGATCATCTGATCCAAACAAAGTAAGTCTATATTTACATTTCTCTTCATGTCAATCTGCACCCTCTTCATTAGGACCAAGCTATGAAGCAAAGGCCACTGTTTTCACACTTTTTGTTCTGTTGTTGTAGAGCAAACCCAAAACCGCCTTGACACCTCCATCTCATCCCAGCAAAACAGCTGACCCTTATGAACAGCATAGTTGGACTCCTTAAGTGAAATATTTCTTCTTTTGTGTCATATTGAAGACGCAGCTTTTGATCTTTCACTTATGAATTCTTTTGAAGTATCTGTAACACAAAAGGCTGTGAAGGCAGGGGACTGCCTGAAACAACCTCAGTGGTCCTTTCTCCTTGAATATTTGCATTTAAGTTGTAAAGTGCAGAAACCTCTTATGAGAAAAATCAACTTTCCATGGGGCTTTCAGCTATATTCTTTCACTGAAGTATTTAAGCAGACTCTGGAACACAGATTCACATTGTGAAAGTCTCCACAATGAAAGCCTCCCATGGCAGCCAAGCAAGCCTGTTAGAGGGTGGAGGAAGGACAATATCTCCAGAAAAGATAACACAGTGCTTCCAGGCATCACTGCTCCCCCAAAGATGAGTGTACTCATGAAGATGCTCCAGCCTTCCACTACCATAAGGAGCCATGCCCTTCTTGTAACCTCAGATCTGCAAGCATGCCTGTGCCTAAGGAGCAAAAAATCAGCATTAAATAATAGCACTGGGAAACTCGTAAAACCAGCTTGGGTATTTCGGATAAACAAAATGAACTAGAATACATTTTAACTTGTTTTAAAACTGCCAGGTGGTTTTGTGCATATGTGCAATTGATGAGTGACATTAATCCCAACAGGTCTCCTGAAATGATCTTTCCTGATAAATTTGCCTTTCAGACAAAGAGGGAATAATGCCCCAAGATCTCTACGTTCAGTGCTCTTACGAACTCATTAAACAGACAAAACATGGGTAAAATGCAGGGGAAAAAACCTGACAGCCAACTGAAATATAAGCACATGAAGCTGATAGGAAGAAAGATTCATGGGTAGTATGGATACAGGGAGGCATGGAAAGCAGGGCCCAGAGACAGCTGCAAAAGCAGCAAGAACATTCAAACCTCACTATTTTGCAAGAGCTGAGCCAAGCTAACCTGGTCCTGGATCCCATCTTCTTACGCATGTTCCAGGACACCAAACTCTGAATCACTAATGCACCCAATATATTAAGGCAACACAGGGTTTTGCTCAGACATGTTGCAACAGGCATTCGAGGCCATTTGCCAATTTTTTAATTCCTTTATTGAAAGCTTTTATTGTCGTAATCCTAACCCAGCCAACTAGCAAGCAGTTTCCAAGTGTTACAAGAAACTCAACAAGGAATTATATTAATGCATATACAGACCTTGCTCGAGGATTTAAAAATACCATTTTTCAGCTGTGGGAAACTTCATATTTGAGAGGATAAACATTTGCTTGTCAGGTCTCTCTTCTGCAGCATTGCTTGTTAAGTCCCAGCATACTCGTGGGATGTTGGGCTTCCTGTGTTTTTCACAGAACAATTGCAATCCTTCACCACTGAGGATGCATTTTCATACTTAAATATTTTTCTTGTAAGTCTTCCACTGTGCCTAGACTGAAAGCCATCCAGCATGGCAAGACAGTTTAATCCTTTATCCTAGTACTTAGAATGATAATATAAACATGGCACTAAAGAGCTTCATGAGATGAAGACTTTATTTTCTTTTAAGAACGGATTGTATTTAGTTTGCCAAACACTGAAGACATTTTATACTTCCATTAATCAATGCCTCCATACTAATGATACCAAGCATCTGATTTTGAGCTCCTTGTGTTCATGTCTGGCAGAGTAACCCCAGCCTGACCCATAAGTGAAAAATCAGTTCATGTTTTCTGTCTCCTCAAACTCTCAGCAAAGCTAATTTGAGAAGTCTTTCAGTGTAAACTAGCAGAAAAACTGCCAACCCTTTTCAATTCTGAGTTTACTTCCTGGGCCAAGCTTGAGCAAGGCACCTTAAACAAAAAGCTTCATTTTTCACCATGAGGGCCTGTGCCTGTTTTCTAACAGCGATGCAAAGAGTCAGAAGTTCTTCCCTCCTTTGCTCATGCTGCAATTTCAAAATAAACAGATCACAACTGCTCTTGTAAAGTAATACCTGCAAGAACAGGGCCCTGGTGAGGTCATCTGATATGATCCAAATTCACTCAAAGCCTGCACTCACAGGTACATGCCAACATTCTGGGCAGGATGTGTTCCTGCTCTACTTGTTCAGAAGAGCTGCTCAGGGTAGGAACTATCGTCAATGGCTGCACACTTTCCAATACAACACTTTTAGCACCTTCTCCTTCACCACTTTCAAAGCTTCTCTGAACACTTGCTGCACGATTTGACTGTGCAGCTGCTGTGCTCCAAGTGCCCTGCCTTGCTGCATAATCACAGTGTAACACAGGCTGGAAGACACCTCAAGAGGTCATCTGGGCTAATCCCTGGTTCAAAGAAGAGCTAACTTTAACTTCAGATCATCCTACAGATATGACTGACAGATTTACTATGGCTCTTGACAAAGCTGTGCATCTGAACTACAGCTTCTTGACAAAACTAAAGGACTCATGACATTAGGACACAAGACTGAAGCTCTCATAAGCCTAAAAATGGTGGGCATTCAGATGTTTTCAGAAGATAACTGAATTTTGGCACGTAACTGTGCTAAGCTTTCAACAGTCCTGGATTTCAGAGTCACAGCAGCCTGATTACTACCATATTGCAGGAAATTTAACAACTTGCCCTCTAGAAGAATCTGCACTTCAACTTCTTTTTAAGTTCAACATCCTGACCAACTTAATTTCCCTTACTTATCCATGAGGCTCTCATGTCTTATTCAACCAGAGGGGCTTAAATAAAGCCCCTGCTTTTAAATTAAAATCACAGGCTTACATCTTTTTCAGAATCAGTAGACAGTGCTGTAGAGAAAAGGAAATAAAATGCCTTATCTCAAGTAAATCTGTATTATCTATGAGGTATTATTTATTATTTTCTTCTTCTCCTCTCCTTCTCCACGAAGATGCCTCTGAGGTCAGTTTGGTGTGAATATAACCCTGTACTGGGACTGCATTTTATACAATCTAGCATGTCAAGAATTGCTTAAAAGAAAGCTGTGTTAATCAAACATCACAACTGCATTTTTGAAGGTCCATCCATCATTGCTTGTCTATGGGTGGGACCACACAGGAAACTCAATAATGAGCCGAGTGTCAGAGCATCACTGGGAATCAGCTCTTCTGGCTGGCTCCCTGTTTTCCTGACAGCACAATTCACTCCAGAGATAGAGGCGCAGAGCCAGGCTCTCAGACTGTCTGCACCATTCATGAAGAGTTATAAACAACTCATACAGAGACTCTGTGTGAGCCACAATAACTCACCGGAAATTAAAAACAGATCACTCAAAATAATGATCTTATTTATTGGTTTCATACAGAAGGGAAACTAAGCATCATTTATTCATTAGTTCAGGATCTTGACTTTGCCTATTATTGTATGCTGCAGAATGGCAAAACACATTAATATTTGCTGATGCTGACAGTGGAATACAAATACAGGATCTCATTTTATTTTGCGAGCAAACATGAAAAAACACCTGTGTGATTGGAGCAAATGCATCTTGAGGAGGCAGTACCCCTACACAGTGTAACTTACAGCAAATCTATTAAGTACAAGTTCAGATCAGCCAGATGCTCAGTATCCCCTTCACATCCTCCAAACTACAACAGCCACTCACAGCTGCTCCAAGACAGAACAGCAGGAGCCCCAAATACTCCACACTGCCTGCCTTGCTTGTCTATAACCTGGAGACAGGGATGTTCAAAGGAGGCACAAAACTGGAATAGAAGAAACTTTTTGCATGGGGGAATATTCTCCAGCACAGCTCTAACCTGTAAGTGCAGCGGCATTACAGAAGTCTAAGTGAAAGAAGAAGCCACAAAACTGGGCCTGTAACTGTCTCCTGCAGGTTACAAAATGCCACTGTTACATGTTATTCTACCAGCAATCCAGCTAAATATCGCTAAAAAACTTCTATAGAGACTGTTTTAGGATTTAGAACAGCCAAGTGACCTTTACTAGACAAGGAAATGCTGTCTTGAGCACCTTGACAGCTCTGACACCAGCGGCTCCAGGTCCTACCTAACCTTACCTCAGCATCAACTGTTATTAAGGAAACCAGTTTCATAAATATTTATCACCACAGTCAGTCTTCTGCAGAACATGACTGAAGCTGTCTTCAGAAGACGTTACTGGCTATATTTCAAAGGCAAGAGTTGCCAGTTCTTTGATGATATTCAGTATTTGAAGCATATATTCCCCATCTAGACAAAGCCCAGCCAGCCTGGACCACTAGAGGTATTTAAAAGAAAACTGCTGCCTGATAAATATCATCCTCTGAATCCTACATAAAGAAAGCCAATCACAGTGTATAATTCAGATAAATATCATCCTCTGATAAATATCATCCTCTGAATCCTACATAAAGAAAGCCAATCACAGTGTATAATTCAGACCCCTAGTTCTCACTCAGTTATTTTCCCAAAGCTGTTAACTGGTGGCAGGAGATGTTGAGTCTTCTGGTTTTATGACTATTGGCATTTAACAACTTTCCTATGGTTTCTGATTCTCATATCGTGATGTTGTCATGCTACTGTGTGATGCATCCCTGGTGACAAAACGATGCCAACAAGTCAGAATAATTGTTCAAACAAAAATAACCTGCCAGCAGCCTGTTCACTGTGGAGCTCTTGACTCTGCTGCTGTAGGTGTGGATGAACTGGTGCTTGCAGTGTTGCACACAATCTGCAAACTATTTCCCACATTCAAATAAACTGGATTGAGAAATAAAACAGATAAAGCCAAGCATGAGAGGGAAGGTCATACAACAATATCTGGGCTATAATACAGAAACGAGAAATATCTGATGCCTGCACCAGTGTATGGAAGGAATCCTCCATTCTTTCATGGACTACACATCCCTTACAATCTCTTTCTTTACCTCTAACAGTTTGGGGGATTGATACTACTAGCTGGCTCCATAAATTGGAAGAGTGTACTAAATGAGATTATAAACTTCATGGATTTTCCCTTGGACATATGGCACTGGATGATAGCAGCCATGGAAACCTGAGTGAAGGAAGTGCTCAGGTTTACTGGGGGGAGCTCAGCTCAGTTGCCATCACCAGCCCCTGCAACCGTTTCTGAAGCTCACACAGGGTGGCAAATCCTAATGTCTGAAACAAAACTAATTGTAAAACAGGTTTTTAATCTTCTCTGAGGAAACATAACACTTCAGGGTTTGAAACCTGGCTGAGCGTTTTTTATTCCACCTCACTGACCCGAGCAAGAGCAATCCCTTGCCTCTGGCAGGCCTCGTTCCACCACGGTATACATCACCAATCCTGAGGGAATACACTTTGCAAAATGGCTGCAGTTAAGACACAAAAATAGTCCAAAAAAAGGGAACAGTTTAACGGGGATAAACTTAGCTTTTACTAGAGGATACAAGCACTCTTTAATCAAAGAGCAAGGATCAATGGGGCTGGCATGGAAACCACCACATTCCACTCCTGACAATTGCCATCAATTCACTGGGTGGCCCTGGATGCTCTTTTTTCCTTGCCTGATAAGGAAGAGAGGAACAATGACCCTTCATTGCTGCTGCCAGCTTTGATCCAAGACTAGAATGTACTTTAGCAGTATTTCGTTCAAGTATCAGGTGCCAAAGAACTGCAGTCAGTAAACAATGCACAGGCATGACAGAATAGCCCAGTTTTCTAAAAGTTAAGCAAAGTTTTTAAGATAAATCTAAAAATACTCGAAATTTAACTCAGCTCTTCTGAAACAAGATTAAGAAGTCTTGGCTAGAGGACTAGGTCTGTCACTGCAAAACCAAAGAGACTACGGGTGGAATTCCAAGCTGAACTTGTTAAAGGAAGAAAAAAAGTGGATTTTTTTTTTTTT
>WEKY01008187.1:605734-631752 GCA_013390045.1 Picathartes gymnocephalus
AAAAAAAAAAAGTCTCTAATTTTTTTTTTTTTTTTTTTTTTTTTTTTTTAAATATATTTTATTTCCAAGCCATGATTCCAACCTGTGATGATGTGGCTTTGAGCAGGTTGTTTTACTGCTCTGAGCCTCAGTTTGGGAAGTGTAATAAGGCTCACTTTGGGGAACAGACATGAGGCACCACGAGTTGCAAACCACCACAAGTTGCTTAACAAGCTGTAAAGGTTTAGGATTTTATTGAAATCACTCCCAGTCCCTTCCCTTCTCTTCCACTCTGGTGCTGATAAAAAGTGCTCAAAAAGACATCTCTTTCATTGCGAGTAGAGAAACTGTTGTACACTTGCCAATGCAAAGATGTCATCTGAGTCATTAAAACTTGCACTGTCCACACTTCAGAGGGGCCTTGCTTGATTCCACCTCCTGCACCAGGGACAAAGAGCACTATACATTTATTTCTCTTTTATTATAGTAACGAGAGTGTACCCATACTTATCTTGACGGTATTTAACATTGCTTTCTTTGCTAATTACAGAATGCCTGACCCGGATTTCACCGTCAGAGATGTGAAGCTATTAGTGGGTGAGTTATTTTGAATGCACTGGATTAACTCTATACAGAACAGAATTGCTTTTAAATACTTGTCCAGTTGTGTTTGTAGACATTTGTGATAACTCTCAGAATCTGGGAGAAGGCATGGAGAAGCAATTTGTAAATTAAAAAGGCTGGGAGAACCCTAATTAGTAGTTGTGCTGACCAGACTCCGATCTCATGCTGGATAATTGGCCATTTGGAAGGGAGGGAATGCTTTTGCTCTTAACAGGTGTCCTACAAACACTTTTGTGATCCTGGAAAGCAGCAGCTCTATTGATCGAGTTCCTATTTTTTTTATTTTTTTTTTAATCTGTTGTAGAACATCTGTTTGTAAAAGGTGTGACTGGAGCTGCATCACCTTTTGCCTGTGTTCTCCCCACAGTATTTATCAGTGTCAGGCCAGGTCGGTGCTTTGAGGGAAGGTTGTGAAGAGAGGCTGAGCACAAAGCCTTGCAAACTGCCTGGCTTTTGATGAGACACAAACCAGAGAAGTGGTGACTGTCATCAAATGTTTCCTAGCAATCTTTGCAAAAGAAATGTTTTTTAACTCTAAGAAAAGCTACATTTTGAGTAGGAGATTATACTGTATGTTTCTCTGAAATCTGTTTTTTTCTGATGGGTGTGTTATTTATTGTTATCTGAAATTGTTACTGAATATTGCTCCTGCACTCCATGAAGTTGTCGCTGTGGAGCAGGCTGGGTGTTGGATGTATTGGCTGCAGTCCTTGGAGATTTTTAACTGCATTCCTGCTAGTTAGAATTTTCTGGGTTTGTTTATTTACCTGTGTTATGTCAGGAATTAATCCTTAAAATGAGCTCAAATGCTGCATTCTGAAAGACCAAGTTTTTAAAAAATTACTCTTTGAGTTTTATAGTAAATAGGAATATCAAGTCTGGAAAAGATGTACCTAAGAAAAACAAAGGAGAGGAACTTGTGCCTCATTTCTGCTCACTTGGGGTTATCAGTGAGAGAGGGGTTATCTCTGATAACCTTCCTTCACAAACAACTCAGCAATGTTGCTTAATTTATGACCATTTATAAGCTCAGGAAAAAAGCCCCAAATATCTGGCAGAAAATATTTGGGAAGTAGTGTGGGAAGTGCTATTTGGTGGTCAATCTGCATTAAATTAGAAAAGAAAGTCCTAAATTTTATGGATTTCCTAAATACCTGCATGTGCACACTTGAAAGAAAGAAACCTTTTTGCTGTGGAGGAGCCTTGTGCATAAACCCTGTAATAATCTGGATCCTGTTGCAGTTTTCTGAACTTGTTCCATGGCTGATAAACTGCCATTTCTGTCTCTGAGACTGCTGGAGCTCAGGGTCTGACGCTGAGATGTTTTGGAACAGCGTCATGTTGCATAACAACAGTGTTTTTCCTGTATAACAGTCAAAGTGTGGGAGTTGCATTTCCTCAAGATTGATGTCCTTTGAAGTTTTAGGGGGTGGAGATTCCTGTGTACATGGCCAGCAAAGCGGGAGGATATTTATAAATAAAATTGCATTTATGAAACAATGGAGCAGAAATAATTAATTAGTAATTAACTTTGACATTAAGTTTAATGTAAGAGCGTGCCTGATCACAGGTGGGTCAGCAATCCCTGTACCTGCGCTTGGCCAGATATCACATCATGGATCCTTTTATATCATATTTGGGCAAACTCCCTTGGGAGTCATTGTGCTGAGCCCATAATGTGGTCCAGAACATTGTCTCCTGCCCTTTTTATAATACAGTTGATGACTTTTGGCATCACAGGTGGAAACTTGGATTCAAAAGATCTGAAATATTTGGGAAATGGACTGTAAGCTGTACCTGAAAAATCACAGTTCTTATGGCAAATCATTTTTCTCGCTGTGGAATTTGTGCTGGATAAAATAGCCACATTGACACTGAGAGCACATGGGGGAATTCCTGTCTCCATGCCAAATTTTAAAATTATCTACTAATTATTTCAGGAAACACTAGTGAGCATCTTCCTGTTGCATATCATTGCCAATATTTTTTTCTAGTTTTAGGTTACATATGCTACACTCACTATCTAATGTTCAAATAAAGGAGATAAAAAGTCTTGTTTTATTAACAACTCCTGTCACTGGAGATGTTGATATGTCATTATCCCTGCTTTTTTTTAGCAAATCCCTCAGATCTTCCTGAACCTCCAGGCTTGTATTTCCAATGCGTGGTATTTTCAAAACTTATTCAATCCCTTGCTGAACCTGGGGAGAGAAGGATGTTTGGTGAATGTGAAATGGAATGATCATAACTCTCTGCATCTGATTGTGTGGGAGTCAACAGAGAGAGAACACAGTCTGAAAAATGTTGTGTTCTGTGTAAACTTGTTGGGTTTTTAAGTGCTCATCATTATAGTTTGCTGGTGCTTTTTAAACCTCTCATTTGCTCTCTTTTCTTCTTTGAATCAGAGGAAGCACATTTGTTACAGAACTCTTTAAGGACATGGTGCTGGGTTTTTCCAAAGCACATAAATTCCACAGGAAGTTAATGAGCCTTTGGTCCCAAACTCTGCTGAAATCTTACTTTCTATTTCTAATGTGACTGTTGTACCATCTTCACAGGGAAGTACCTAAAAGTCACAGGGAAATAACAGCAAGCTTTTAAATCTCCCTTTGAAAACTCTGCTCTATGGCAATAATAAGGAGAATTTTAAAAGGATGAGTTCTTTGATTGTTGTTTTTGTTTACTTGAGCTTAGGTGTCTATTTTTTAGTTTTTCTGTCAGACTTCCAAAGAAACATTGCCATTGCTTGATGGATTTTTATGTTTTCTTGGCTTAAAAAATGCAGCAACCAGCTGTAATTTAGTTTGGTGATGTTCACGACCTCCTGTTTCTGATACGAGTGCCTGATTGTGCACCCATGTGTAAAATGTGTGCATGCTACAGTAGCTTTACTTTACAGACCCATCCATGGCTATAACCAGACTCCTACCTCCATACACCACATCCTGGATGCTCTGTAAAACCTGAGATGATGGATTAATTTCAGCAGTTGGAAATGTCTCATCTCTGAAATGGCTGTGAGCCAAAAATACAAATGGAGAAGTGGAAAGGAATTTCTGGCCTGCTCAGGAACTTGAGACAACTCTTGAAAGATGTAAAGCTCTGTTGTAATTTAATAACTCTTAAGCTTTGTAATTTCATTGCATAAGGTAGATTTGATTGCTAATTCTGAAGGGCAGAATGTCACTGTCATCTCTTCATAAGCTGATTTAAAATCTGATTGAGGGTCATTGGCCCTCTTAGAGTGTCCTTAAACATCTGCCACATCTGCACAAAAACTTGGGAAGTGCTATTTCTGCAGGAGTGCCTGTCATAGATGGGCAGAAAAGCAAAAGTGTGTTTTCGCAGATTGTCAGCTCGACTCTCTGTACGTAAGTAGCTGTGTGAGAGTTTTATTCCACTCTGCAGAACAAGAGGAATCACTTGCCTGGGGCTGGGCAAAGAGAACAGTGACTGCCTTGCTCAGCAAGCTGCTGAAAGCCAGGGCTTCCCTGGCCACTGTGGACCATCTCCAGCCTTTGCCACTCCTGAATTCAAGGACTGAATGCAGTCATTCGTTTTAGTCTTTGATGTCAGAAAACCAAAGCATTCCATTTTGTCATTTGTTTGAATTTTGTCTTTATATTATCCTTCATGGACATCACACAATCTGAAGCTGGCAGCCCTGAATACTTTTGGAAGCTGTGAACCATGTAAGGGAGAGAGAAAGAGGAAGTGCTCATGGATGTGTGCCTCAGTCTATCACTCTGAGCTCCTTGCTCTTTCTTTGATTACTTCTTTTTATTGGGTTTTTTTTAGTGGTTTTCTTGGGTCATCACTGGTTGAATTTAGAAGAGTATCTGCTTTTCTGTGGCATCTGCAGTGCCTCCCCCTGTGACTCTGCACTGCCTTTGTCTCTCTGGGTAGGTGAGCAGGCTCTGCACGAGCAGTGTCTCTCTCTAAATAGTAATGGCCAGTCTGGATGTATTTGCTTTTATTTCTAATTTTTAACTGACCTATTTGCTTGCCACAGGCCCACAGTCTAAGGCTATTGAATCCCAGCTTTTACACTCGTACCTAAATAAAGTAAATAAAAAACTAAATGAATGAAAGTGGTGCTGGAGCTGTGACGTGCATTACCTCCTCCCTCTCTGGGCTGATGTAGCTTTGTGTGCCAGGGTAGGTATTTATTGTGCACCCCCAAAGTGAAGCTTGCAATCCCAGCAAGTGGCAAAAGGGGAGATTTCAAACATGCTGAGGATTGTAAGAAAGAAAAGAGACTTTGGGTTATTGTGATCTCTGGGCTGAAGAGGTTAAAGTTGTGACCAGAGCGGTCACTTCTGTAGGATCAGCAGCATTGTCCTATGGAATTCACCGTGCCCAGCCAGGCATTGTATCAGTGGGAACAGTGCAAGTACAGGACTTAGACTATTCATGGGGTGGTCTAACAACTGACACCAACTCACTGATTGATTTTATTTAACTAACTTACTAACGGTTTATTTATAGAATTTAAAAAAAAAAAAAGTGTAGGAGCAGTGGAGGATGTGTCATCAATCATGTAATTTGCTATTAAAATCTGATGCTGTAGACTGGACTGGGCCCTGATGCTCAGAAGCATAGGAAATGTTTGGTTGCTGTATTCACAAACTGCATTGAAAGACTTTGGTGTTTTCATCTTGTATAAAGAATCCAAGTAAAGTTGAAAGCAGCAAAGCTTTTAATTGTGATACCATTTGTGCATTGAGGTATGGCAGTAAAGAGCAAACATGAGCAACCTCCAGTAGCTGTTACAGAGACCAATCTTCATCTGGCCAAAGGAGATAATGCACAAGATGGACCTAACAGATCATTTCAATATTTGATTCCTGTGATTCTGTCAAATCCCTAAAGACCTGGCAGCAGCCTTTGATCTCAAGACAAAGGGCGAAAGGAAAACCAAGGCTCTACATATCCTGTTGCTTTCTTTGGTGGGAGTAGCTGAAGAAATCCTTGATTATTGCTGGGATTTGCCTTCTCGTTAGAAACACCAAAAGAACAGGAGCTGAGCCAAAAATTTCAGTTGCAAATTGACTGTTTAAAGAAATATGTGCGAAGGTCTCTGCCTCGACTACGAGTTTATAATCATGGTGTCAGTGGAGCAAGATAATAGAATAAATTACATCATTAAATCCCTGACACTTTCAAGGGAAAAGTCCTATAAATAGGGGGGGCTTGGCACTGCAAGTGCAGGTCAGCCTTCCCTCGTGCTGCTGACAAGTTCTGGAGGAGGTGCTGTGTGCTGTTATACATCTGCTCATGGTTTATTCACGAAGTGCATCATAGTGCACTGAAGTGAGGGTCTGAGCTTTCCTTTACATCAGTGGATGAAATCAAACCTGCAAAGGAATATCTCCTTGGCTGTTTAGGTTTTTTTTTTTTCACAGAGAAGAGCCCTAAGCAAGGGTTGTGAAGTTTGGTATTGCAACATTTTGCTCATTCTAGGAGGAACTGCAATTCTGCAGTCTAGTGGTACACAGTAAAAAGTGTGGCCTTGTTCTCCCAGGTAGGAACCAAGCTGAAAGGTGAAATGATCTGCTAAAATCAGAATTTGGGGAGTCTCAGTTTCTAGTTTTCCTGTAAACTGGAAATGATGTAGTGAATGTAGCAAGCCATGGCCTCGTTGTGCAAGGACTGTGGCAGGGAGGAACAAGTTCCCTGCCTAGTTAATGTCAGCAGGCTGATGTAAATAATTTAAATTCAGTTGGGGCAGAAAGGATTACTGCCCATCATATGTGCCTAACAGCCATAAGCTATGTGAGGCTCTGCATCTTTCATCCAGACATTTTTGTTCTCTTAAATACACACACTGCTGTAGTCCCCAGGAATTCCAGCTAAAATGAGAATATGCATGCCAGGTACTTCACAGAGAGACAAGAACCCCCCATATCCATGCTTCTGGAACTAGGTGATATTGAAAAAGGAATAGAAAGAGATATAAACATTGTAGGTAATAATTATTCTGGCTTTATAAAACGTGTCTTTTATATCTATTTAAAAACTGTGCACATCTTTATAGATGTATACACATACATATGTATAAATTTCATTCAGTACTGAATCAAGAATCATGAGTGGTGTTTCCATGGAAGAGAAAATTGTGGTGACTGCAGGTCAGGTGGGTAAAGGCAACAGGGAGGGCAGAGACCGTGTAAAACACTCCTTTCACATTAGCATACATTTCTTGTGGTGTGTCAGAACAATGGTCCCCGAGCTGGCTGTGCAAATGTTCAGCTTTTTGTTAGCAGCTACTCAAAAAAGCTGAAAGCAAATCAGAGAAGTGTCCCTGAGTAGCTGCTTCCTAGTGATTTTTTGGTTCATTCCTCCTGGTTGTTTGCTGCTCCTCTCAAATTGATCTGTTCTGAAAATTGTATCATGGTTGAATTCACATCTAAGTACAAAGCAAGTCGAGAGGCTCGTAGTGTGGTCTGCGAGCAAGTAGGGGAAATTTTGTCTTAATCAATGTACAGTTCTCCATCCTGTGAAAGAAAATTAGCCGTGTAGATACAAAAGAAGGACAAAGCAGCCACACACTGCAGCTCAGAAAACTTTCCATCATTTCTGCTGAATAGGGACCCAGTGTTGCTTTTTCTATAGAGCAACGCTCCATTTGTTTCAAGGAAGTTGTGAAATTGGAGACTGAGAGGAGTTAGGAGGGAGGCTCATTAGAGAGGCTCTGTTGTAAGGAGCACTTCCCAAAATTAAACTGGCTGCTCAAAGGAAGTGCAAAAGTCTGCCCCCAGACTTGCATCTAAGTCTTGATTAAGATGTATGGTTCTCCCCTGGTGTCGGGATTTGTCCTGTGAATGGGAATGCCACGTTGGGAAGAGCAGAAGAGCTGAGTCAGGAGTCATTAAGTGCTGTGTCTCCAGCAGTCTTGTGTGGAGGGACAAGGAGGAAGCAGCGAGGTCTGTGCTCTGCTCCTGGGGCCCAAATAATGCATTTTTCAAAACACACTGGACCAGGCTCTTCTAAGGGAGAGGAATCATCACTGATCTCATGGGAGGGGAGGTACTTGGATGAAATATTTCCATTCATTTTAAGATTTCTCCCCTTATTTCTCACGGGGTTTTTGTGCCCCACTGTGTGATCTGTGCCTGGCCTGCTCTCTGGGTTCTGCTTTTTTCCTTTTCATGTAAGTGAGACTGTTTTATACCAACTTGTGAACATGTTCCTCAGGCTGTGAGAATTCCTACTGAGGGTAGTTCAGCCTCTGGACCCTGCAGGTCACACCCTGAGTTCATCATGGACTCAAATCCACAAGAGACCTACATGTCTCTGATAGCTGAGAGGAGCAGGGGATCCAAGAGCACCTGGAAGCAGGAGATAAGGATGGCACCCTGCAGGAGGAGGCTGAACTTGGATGTTTCTCACAAGTGACTGTAAAATAATTGCATGTCACTGCTATTCCCATTGATCTGAGGCTGCAAACATGAAACCTGTGTTTTCAGGAAGCTGAGTTATGTACCTGCCTACAAACTTTTCCAAGGGGAAAAATGGAGAATCAGAAAGCAGCTTATGTCAGGGCCCCACTGATTTGTCTCAGATGTTACTCAGAAACACGTGCTTGAGATCCAGTCCATAAAAATAAATTGTTTCCTCCATCATATTGTTTTGTGACCAAAGCTTGTTTTAAAAACTCGCACTATGTTTTAAAAATGCTTTGTTTTTAAAGTCAGGTTCCAAATTCCTCACAGTCATGCTGTTGGGACTGTCAACATGCTTCATGCTCTAAACTGGGAAATGTGCTAAGTCAGGCCTAAAATCAGCAAATAAATATAACCACTGAAAATGATAATTTCCCAGTGCCTGTAAGCTCAGATGGAGTCAAACCAATGGTCTGTCAACAAAGGGGTTTGTAAATACTGTTGGTATGAGCTGGACAGACTCCTAGCTGCTGCATTTATTTTTAAATTTGAGTACTGCAAAGAGGAAACATCTGGACAATAAAAGTAAAATAAAATAAAATGTGCTATTTCATTGAAATGATTGATTCCAATTCTGTCTAGCAGGTTTCTTTTTCCAAAGTACAGCAGTGGAGGTTTATTGGCTCATCCTTTTGTCTTTGTACTTTTTTCCTTTCTTTTCCCTTGAGCGACCTCTCCTGTTTTCTCTGTATCCCTCTTTCCTCGATGAGGCTGCTGTACTGTACAGAACTTGTTTTACTCCCTAATTCCACAGAAGTTTGTGAGAAAGTACAAATAAATCCTTCCAGACTCGAGCAAGTGTTCTTGCCAACCATGAACCAATAGTGATAGAGAGATCAACACACTTTGCTGTAAACAGGACGGTAGGACTTGACAGGGTTTTTTTGGTTTCCCATGGAAACTGTCCCTTCTTTTTGGGACACCAGCAGTCCCATATGTCAATCAGACAGCCTAATGGGATTTCTGACCCCCTCCATGTTTGCTCAGGGCTAGGAAGAATTATGAAGTTGTGGAGCTGCACTGTGTTCTCTCCTGGGTAGAATTAAAATTAGTAACTAGACAGCAAAGTTTCTGAATGGTTTTTTTTTTCAAGTGAAGGTTCCATTAGTGATTTTGTGACAGTCTGAGGCCTCTAATTTGTTGAAAATTGAAGTGGCTTCTAGCAGCTCTGAAGGAACCCTTTGGGACTTTGGCATCCACCAGTGTTAAGGTGGAGCAGTGCATGAATCAAGTGGAAATCTCTGTCTATTAAAGTGTTGTATTGCAGACTTTCAGAGGATGTTGCTTCGTTTAACACTCACTGGTTTTGTGCCTCTTAAACAGCTTATTGTTTAAGATGAAAAGCTGCAGTCTGTAATAGCAGGAGGGAGCTGGGGCTGTGGTTGGTGTCACTGGGATTTCCCACAGCACCAGTGCTGGCTGCACATCCTTCCCCTGCTGTTTGTGGAACTGTGATGCGAAGCAGGCAGGGAGCTGACCCCGCTTAAAAAAATTATTTAAGGCTCATCAGTTTCTTGAGTATTGGTGAACAGTTTGTATCATGAAACCAGGACCTAGGGCAGACAGAGGTTAAAACTTACCCAGTGTTCCTGATAGACTGGAAATAGAATCTTCTCTCTCTAATGCCAGTACCAGGCTCTGGTGCCCGACCATCTCTTTGTCATCTTAACTGGCCTCTGATTTTGCTGCTGCTGCCTGTTATGTGACCAGGGGAAGTGTCTGTTCCTTGTGCTCCCTATTGCATCCAACAATTTGCTTTTTTTGCCATACCAATTAAGCAACTCTAAGTTGGCATCCTGCTCATTCTCTTCGTTCTCTCCTCACTGCTGGCATTGCTCTCCCATCCCCTCCTGTGTGCTGGCACAGGCTTTCCTCTTTCTTGCAGTGAGGTGGTTCAGGAAGTTGAACTGGCAGAAAACTCACACTGCCTTTCTCCCTTGCAGAAAGGTGGAGGAGTATATATGCACATTTATTATTATTATTTTTATTTGGTGCTTGTTTAGCTCTCAGCACTAACCAGTGCTGGGCTAAGCTCTGATGAATGTAGCTTTCCACCTCTGTCACAAGTTTCCACTGGAGCTCTGTGCATCAGAAGTGCCAAGTGAGTGAGCTTTGAGCCATGACTAGGGTTTCTACGTAATAAAATAAATAAAAATAAGGTATTTGATGCTCTTTCATTATGCCTGTTATTTTGCTCCTAGAAGTAAAAGTGAAATATTATAACACTCACTTGCCTATGTTTAGCACGTCCGCTGACTTGCCATTTTGGAAGTAGAACCAGTTCTATTTTTAGAGCTGAACTTCCTGTTTGAGCTGTCTTTAAGTCTGTCCTTTGCCTAACACAGGCAAACTCTTTTAAAAAAAAAAAATCTTAGTTAAACTGGGACGGTTTTGCTAAAAACAGTTACGTTCATGTCCAGATATAAACAGCAATAAATCTGCTTTGAATGAACATTACAACAGAAATACAACCTCTCAAGAGAATGTATTTCCATGATGTCAGAACATGACATGAAATTGAAGTGATATGTTGGCATGGTCTCAAGCATCTCAAAGCCTCTGTCTACAGGTGGACTTAAAGATGAGTTGTCCATGTAGGAAAATCAAGAGAACAGCTGTTTTAGAATAACTCTCCACAATCCAGAATAACTCTCCACAGTCACACTGTGTTTCTGCGATAAGCATCTTCTGCCTTAGCTCATCCAGACGAGAAATGAGCTGTCTTATCTTGGAGTGATACCACCCAAAATCCCAAATATTTTATGGTAGTTGTTATGCTTTAGTGCCATAATATACCTTAGTTCAAAATTACCTTCAAGTGTAGTGCCTTTACCTAAAATACATATATTAATACTAGCATGTTTTGGAGGTTTGATTTAATTATAGCTATCTATTTCTTCAGATGTCCTCATAAGTGTGGGTACAAGATGTGTGGGAGTGTTGCCAACCCTTTGACACCTTCAAATACCCTTCTAGACCAGAGGGCAGCTGCAGGACTGCTGCATTAGTGCACGTGTTGATTGGTAATGTGAGTGTAGTTGAAGGTCTTATTCCATTTCCTAATTGCCGAGTATGAGGGAAATCAAGGCTAAAGTCTTCCTCATTATGGGCTGACAATGAGGTTGTCAAAGGGCAGAAAAGTTATAATTTTTATAACATTTTCCTATATTGTTACTGTTAGATATATTTTATGTTGAGACATCTTAGGAAATTATTAACAGTCTTAAAATAAATTTGATAGATAAATAAACCATAAGATTTTCACCAAAGTTATATCCCACCCCACTTTGCTTGGACCTTGTATTATTTTTCTTTCTATAATTTTTATTTGTGTGCTCTGTGTTTTCAGCCACCTGGAGTATGCTTATACTACAGCTTAATGCATTGGCATACTGTATAAAAAATTAGATGTAAAATGTTTATTTGTATAAGGATTTTTTCTTTTCTATGTGCTTTTCACTGTCTAAAGCTTCTAAGAATCACTAAAAATTATGGCTTGGGTAGGTGTAAGGATACTGATTAATTCTATATAATGCCACTAAAACACATGATTTGCCCTGACTCCCTTTCTCCAGCCTAGTCCTGCAGCATTAAGGCAGAAGAGGTTCCACAGGCTGCTCCTGTGGCCATGCCCTGCACACGGTTTGTTGTGTGCAAACAGCTCCTCACGCGGGTTATCGCAGTTCGGCACTTTTATATCAAACGATAAAGCCGCAGAGGGTCCGGACGGGACTATTCATGTCAGACACGGCAGTTTTACACTTCCGGGAGGAGGAGATGCTGTGACCCCACTGAGAGGGCTCCTGCTGTACAGCCAGGGCGGCGCTGGGGACAGAGACCTGGCTGAGGGGGAGGAGGGAGGGCAGAGAGCTCCGCAAAGCCGGATCCTTGGGGTGCGCGTTCCCAGCGGATCCCAGCCGGATCCTTGGGGTGCTGGGGAGAGCTGTGTGCGATGTCCGGGCTCCTTTCCCTTTGTTCTTCTGTGCCCTCTGGTGGCACTGGGAGCGACGGGATCGGGACGCGTCTCTTAATTTGTTCGTACCCTCGCTCTGAAATGCTGGGAATGTCGGGAATAGCTCCACTTGAGCAAGGACTTTCTGCTCGGATTCACATCCCTCCCAGTTAGCAGCGGATATCATAATAGTCTCCCGTGGGCAGCAGAAGAATACGTGCTTCCAGCTCCGGGAGCTCCGGGGGGATTAACTGGGATGCAAGTCAAAGCCTCAGTCTTTAGGTACAATTAACCCGCTAGCGAGGCTGGCAGATTTCCTGAGGCTCTGCCAAAAACCTGCTTTACAAACCAAGGATTTTTTCCCTCATAAGAAGCATAAAGATTAGGCAGGACCAGTGGGCTGGTCCCTCGGCGTTGGAGGTTGGTTTCTGGTTGTCAGCACTGTATTGTACCTTCAGCACAGATCTCAATTCAGCCACAGAGGGTTAAAATAATTCCCCAAGGTAGCTTTATCCTCTTAATGGACAGGCTTGATAATCATTCTTACAGAAAGGACATTTCCTCTTTCCTCTGCCGTGGGGGAGTTGCACCTTTTCCTGCTGGTGCTGTGCTGGAGAAGAGACCACAGCCTAGAAAACTTTGGTGTCATTTGCAGCTCTGATTCACACCTCCTGTGCATTTCTCATACTCTGCTGTGTGGTTCACGTTTGTGTTGCTTCCACTGCTCCAAATATCCATGCTAAATCCACATCATGGGAAAGGATGGGCTATACTGAAGGCTGGAGTCTGGCAGCTTGGATAACCTGAAGCTCAGGGCAGGGGAAGGCAGTGCTTCACTTGTTAGAAATAGGAAATGGCAGTGTTGGACCACAGAGGAGATGGTTATAGTCCCAGAATTTCCCATTCCCTGTTCCTTCTCTGGAAAATTGTTACAATATTCTGTATGTGAAGGAAAGCGTGGGTGCAAACTCTGCAGGGGAGACCAACAAGAGATTTGCTGAATGACTTCAGAGCTGGAGCCCATCATTCCCAAAGTGTCTGGGGTGGGCTTGGTGAGCTGTGATTTGGGAAAGCATTTGCTGGTGCAGGGAAGGTACCTGTGTAACCTGCATTCCTGGAGTGCAGTTCTCTCTCTGACAAGGGAACAAGGTTTACTTCCCTGTTGCTCTTGTTTTACCAAGAAGCCCAGAACAGAAAGGACCAACTCTCCACACCAAACCAACTTATCCAGGGTAGGCAGTGGGAGGCAGGGGCTTTGCATAAGTCATTTTACCTCCAGATGTTCATTTCGGTATAAAAAAAATTAATGATATTACAGCATAGAGTTGTACAATTCAATCTATTAGAATCTTTACAGTGTCTTGGTCATTAGGCCTCTAAATAAAGAGAACAGGTATTATATATGCTACTGCCCCCTTAATTTAATACATGGGCTGGAGTAACTTGGTATGTTTTTAAGATTTTAAGTAAAGCATAGCTCTTCTGTAGCTCATCCTGATGGATTGTTTTTTTCCAACTTACATCCCTACAATAGATTCTTCTGTCTCCTTCTTGCTGTTGTCTGTTCCCTTTGTCAGAGATGGCACTACCTTGTTTCTTAGTTACTGTCTTTGTGATCCTTTGGGGATTCACTTGTGCTCCATGAGCAAGCAGCAGGAGAGGAAGATGCTTCTTTAGACTGTAAAATCCCCCAGCATCACCACTCCGCCTCTGAGTCACATCTGCTGCCAGAGATGAAGCAGTGCCTCTTGGTCCCACATTGCCCAGCCCAGAGTTCTACTGGAAAAACATCCAGGGAAGTCAAGGGTGAAGTGGTTCACGGAGCTGCCAGGGTCACTGAGATCCTGCTGGGACCTCCTGGGCTGCCCCAGACTTGGCTGGGTGGGGTCCCTTCTTTGAGAACATGGTGAGACTGTGGCAAGGGGATGCCTAGGAATTGCTTAACAGAAATGGATCACGGTAAAATGTGTGTGGAGCTGCTCAGAAATCCAGCCTGACCTGAGATCTCCCAGCCTGACATCACTTTTTGGAGCCTCTGTGTGCTTTTTTTTCCTTGTTCTTTACTCTCCTAGAGGATATTTTTTCACCTTGTACTAGGAACAGGAGATAGAAGAAAGAGCTGAATCTTTTCAGGACAGAAGAGATAAAGCTGGCAGTGAGCCAGAGCTGCTGTGCAGTGGGCAGTGAACACCAGGATGTGAACCTGTAATTATACATCTCAAATTCTGTGAGCAATACTCCAAGAATCATTATGTATGGGCTTGTTTGACAGTGCTGTGGCTTAAGAGAAAAACATCCCCTCAAATTACTCTTTAATTTGGAAGTCGAGAGATTATCAATTCAAATCTTAAGCTCTTCTGCCTGTAATTGATAATCGTGTTCATTTAACAAACCTGCTATTGAACTGCTCCTCATACTCTTAATTCATCAGGTAACTGCTGATTTTTCTTTTGCAAAGAGTAATTGAGAGGCTCTACAAGGTTGCTTCCAGCAAAGATGAGATCAAACCTAGACTAAAATATGGCAGATCTCAGGCTCAGCCAGGCAGCCCTTCAAGTAGAATCTTTCAGTATCTGTGTCCTTAACCCCTCCAGGCTGCAGCCATTGCTTTGATCCCAGGCTCTGGAAGCAGAGATCAGGATGGCTCTCATTAGGGGCCTGTTTAACAGGACTCCAGCCCAGCTGCGAACCTGTGCAATTGAAAAAACACTATTCCCCTAGAGAGTAAAGTTTACGGTTAAAAAAACCACAATACCCCCCTGCCCTCAACTCATAACTAGATTTTATGTATGTTGTTTCAAACATGCAGATACCAAATTTAAGGACTCTTGTGCTTTTTCACACGTAACTAAACTCTCCCCATCCTGCCTCAAGGTGGCAACACTCCAGACAGTCCTAAGCCCAGCCCAAGGATGAGATCCTGTTCCCTGGCCTTGGAGTGAGGAGTTTGACTGACAGGGTGGTGGGACTATTCCAGATTTACACTATATAAATTTTTCTTTTTGATCTCAAAGCTTTATCGTCTTGAGTTCCTTTGCAGAATCATTATCACATCTGTCATTGCTATCAGGGGCTAAGGATGTTCATAATGGAGAGCTGCAATCCAAGCTATCACTCTTGCTGAAATACTGCTCCCAAGCACACCATAGGCCAGGTGCTGTAATTATTAATAATTCCCTCTGATGGTGCACATCAGCCCTACATTTTGTATTAATGCAATTTAATTTGAGTTATTTCTTCGGTGGTGAAAATGGGTTTGGAGAGATTTTTTTGGAAGTGTTGCAAGTTTGTTTGCTGGAATCCTCTCCTGGAAATGAGGCATGTCTCTCATGGGCTCCTGTTCCCTCACACACAAATCAACTGCTAATTAGGATGATGAAATTGCTGGGAGAGGTGAAACCTTCCAGTTGGCCAAAGAGAAGATTGTGGATTAATCTGTGTAAAGCTGAAGGCTCGACTAAAACTGCTGCTCAACATTCTGGTGCTAATGAGACTTGTATGTCTGCCACTCGAGGAGCTGGAAGTATGGCCTGTAGTTTTTGTTGAGAGATCCAAAGTGGGGGCTCACTCCTCTATGGTACTGAGTGCTTTCATCCCCACTGGTGATGACTGGATTTGGGAATGTTCAGCAGTTTACAGTATCCAGTGATGCAAGGCAGTTTTTGCTCTTTGTGGGTAGTTTTTGTACATGAGTAAAAGCATCTTGAGAGACATATGGATGTTTAGAAAATTGCAGTATGATTTGGAGAGCAATTTGTCTTGCCTGCCCCCTGCTACCATATTGTATCACTTCTTCATAGTTTTTAATGTACTTCTGCTTGCATCAATTCACATAAAGGAGGAAACTTCTCTCTCCATCTCTGTGAAGCACCAGGTGACCTGTTCAGTGTCATATTAGGCAAAAAGTCCAGTTTCAAGTTAGTTCCTTGCTCACTGTTTGAGCTTCTTAGGAGCCATGGAAGGGCTGGTACTGGTCTCTTATCCTCTTTTCCTCCAGTTTCTCTGAGTCATTGAGAACTTATATATTAATACACATACATATATGTACATAAACATAAACAAAGGCAAGGCAGATGTTTAGAGCCTGCTGCTGTGTTTGCAGGAAGCCGCCGGATCGTGGATGTGATGGATGTGAACACACAGCGAGGAGTTGAGATGAGCATGTCTCAGTTTGTGAGGTACTACGAGACCCCAGAGGCCCAGAGGGAGAAGCTCTACAACGTCATCAGCCTGGAGTTCAGTCACACCAAGCTGGAGAACATCGTCAAGCGCCCCAACGTGGTAAGGGAGCCCGTGGTGATGGGCTTTATTTCAGCTTCTTCCCAGAAATAAACGTGGAGTTTAAACAAGGTGATGGGAAGTGCCTGGAAGTCCTGCTCGTTTAGTGTCAGGATCTCATTTTTAGCCAAGTAGAAAGCTGGTCTCCTTGACAGTGGAACTTAATTTACAGGAATTAGGTACTTGATGAGCTGTTAATCATGCAATTTGCACTGATACACAGTTCCTCTCAAGGTATTTAGGGGAAACTTCATCCAAATTTAAATATCTATCTAGTATTTTTCCTCCTCTAATGAAGCTTAAACTATCAGGAAGCTTGGATTCATTGTATATGAACCCCCCTTTTACCTAAAAAATCTTCAAGGGGTTCCAAAGCAAAAAATTTGGAAACACAATTGTTACATGTAGAAATGTTTACATAATTAAATCAGCATAATCACTGCTGTGTCAGAATTGGCAGTAGAGGGAGGGGGTAGGTTTGTACATACTTTTTAAAGGCAGAGGGCTTTTGTGATTTTATTCCTGATGGAGTCACTGGCATGAAACTTTGACTTTATTAGTAAAGATGATTGCATTTAACTCTGAAATGTAGCCATGCGTGCTGTGCTAGCGTGTAGCTGGGTGTGGAACTACAGCTCTATGATGTTTTGTTTTCAGACACTTTTTGCCTGATTTCTAAGTCCTTTTCTAGTTACAGCAGCATTTTTTTCGCTGGGGACATCTCTTGCCTAAGAAGACAATATAAACACCACACTTCTGCCTGAACAGGTCATAAATAGATGGCAGCTGTAATTGCTGATTTGTAGAAGTAATTCTTAACTAGACTTCTTTGTTCTTTTACACACAGATCACAAATTGAATATTAAACACATATATTTAGAAGTTCATTCAGATTTTTGCTGTCATTCAGACACTTAGCGGGCAATTTGAAGGCGCTCTGGGGAGTTTCTAGTGTTCAATGCATTCGGGTTTTCACAAACACATTGTGCTCAGTGAGCTTTTAAAACATCTGTGCAAATTTCCTGGGTGCTTAGAAATGAAATACACAGTTAGGTACCTGTTATCACATGTAAATGGTTGTTTCATAGCTGTTGAAAATGGCCTGAGTGCACAGTTGTTTGTAAAACCGGGGACATTTAGATCTCACAGAAAGAGAGATTTGCATTCCCATGAGAGTATAAGAGAGGGTGTTGTGGAAGTCCAGTACCTAAAGTCAGCTCCCATATATTTGTATAAGTGGTTCCCTTGAATTCTGCATAGCTTTGAGCCCATGTAAGGCAGAAATACCTGATTTACATTCCCTATTGTGTAAACTCTGGGTTGCAATATCAGAATGTGGGAATTCTTTCAGAATCAGGGCAGTAACCAAGTTTTGTTTGCACATATAGTTGTGATATTAATGGAATCAGCCCTATTTCCTCCTTGAAATGGAAGATATTAGAATAGCATAATGCCTTTTCTGTTTGCATTTTAATGTCCATAAATGCAATTTCTAGGCTGTTTGCTACAAAGATGCCACAGACAGAATACAAGAGAAGGTGCTCACAGGTGCTCATGACACAGAGTTTGCACCCAGGTAAATTGGCTGTAAAACTCGCCTTTCCCTGCGTTTTAAAGAGCTGAGTTGTGGTTGTTAAGGCTGCACCTTAACAAGTTGGGTGAACAGGACTTTTGCTGAACAGCAAGGTTCTCCCTGTGTGTGAGCATCTGCTGCTGTTACTGGAGGAGTTTTAGCTAACAAGAATATGTCCTACCATGTGTTCAGGAGCTAACAGTTGATTTTGGTGGTGTTTCAGGTGGACTTAGTCGACTGGGTGGATAATATGTGGCCACAGCACTTGAAGGAGAGACAGACGGATGCTACCAATGCTATTTCAGAGATGAAATACCCCAAAGTGAAAAAGTAAGTCTTTAAAAAGTTCTGCTCTTGACTGTCTTAAGTCATTTTAACTTTGCTGAATTCAGTCTTTAATCAAATCTCTTTGAAAAGTGCATTTTTATTTTTCAGTTTTAATCAATTCTGTTTTGGAAGTGGCAGACTGACCTGAAGTAGTAAATTCTCTGAAAGTGCTGCCCAAAGAAATCACTTCACATCAGATATGTCTCACAGTATAGTCAGAGTCCTGCTGTAGGCTGGGTTCAGATCCTTCCCAGGTTCTAAACTGCTAATGACAGACGTTATTAGCTGAGAAATGTTTTGTGAAATGAGCTTGAAGCCCATTTTTAATAGGCGTGTGTGACTTCCCAGAAACTCTGTCACTGCCCTTCCTGTCAGTTTACTTTTCTACTCACTTTTTCAAGAGCAAGGTCAAATACTGGACTGACTATCCAGGCTCAGGACCCACTCAGGGCAGGTTTGAGACTGAACACAGGAGCAGTTTATCCTGATTCTGCCTTTCTCAGCTCTAGGTTTTGGGCAAGCATAGGCTCACCTCGCTTTTTCTTCTGCTTTAATGTCTTTCTTGAAACCTTTTATGCGGTGATTGGAAAAAGGAACTATTTGGGGGCCCCAAAATGTGCACTGCAAATTTCATGGGAATGAGTACAGCTGAGACAGGGGTTCTTTTAATGTTGTAATGACCTGTATGGCTGATGAACACCAGGTAATCCTGGGAGCCCTTCACTGCTGTTTCTGTTTTATTAGCCAGACTGAACACTGGCAGCATCCCAGGCTCTGCTGTTGAACCAACCTCTGGTGTTCTGCAAATCACTCAGAAGTCCTTCCAAACTGTAAAATAGATTGGGACTAACAGATACAAAGGAGTGTGCAGTCAGGAAGTGATATGTAGCATTTACTCTTGTTGTGTAAAAATAAACATTTTGCAAGGGAAAGGTCTCCATAAAAGGAGAGATTCTGTGACAGGCTCAGCACCACTGATTTCAGTGGAAGTTAAAGAAATTTATTTTGAAAGGATCAAACTGCTCATTAGGGTAAATGGATGTGGACTGGAGTGTCCCATGCATCTGGAAGTGTCCTAAGTGTCTTACCTGAGGTCACACAATAAACCAGTGGCAGCACTTGCTTCCCAAGTGGTTAGTCAGCTAAATAACATTATTTATAATTTGCCAGAGCTAAGAAACTGAATCATGATTCAGGGCCTAAGGATTCCTGGATGGTACAAGGTAAGAAGTAAAGAAAACCATTCCTTTCTTAGAGCAGGCATACTCCAGATGCTGAAAAAGATGTAGCAAGTAAACAGAGCAAGGCAGAGATGGTTTGAAGGATAAGGTAGCAACATGACTAACAGAATTTAGCAGAAAAAGCAGGGTATATGTTTGCAGTTCACTACTTGCATCATGAAATGCCAGATGGTAGGTTTCAAAGGGATTTTAGAGACGTACCAATTCAACAGATTTTGACATGGAGTTTTTCCCATTTGTGGAGGGTGGCCTGGTAGAAAGGCAGGAGATGCCTGATGAAGAAGCAGACACGGAGCCGTGGAGGTTGCTGTCACTGGCAAAGGGAAGGTGGAGGTTGACAGCTTGATAAACTAGTAGATGTGATAGGTACAGGGAAGCTAAATACTCAAAGACTGTGAACGCTTGAAATGTGACAATAGAGTTTGATGTTGGGAAAAGGAGTTGTTACCAGGCATGAGTGTTAAAGGCGAGGGTGATGCAGCTGGAGTGATGAGGATGTTGCTACTGAGTGTCATCTCACAGAAAGACTAGAGAGGGTTGATTTACAGCACTGTTGGCACAAACCCCTCATCAGTCTGAAGAAGCCACAAAGATAAAACCAGTAACAAACAGTGACAGTCTGTGAGCACAAGAGAAACTGTACTAGATCAGGATGAAGATCTGTGGCTCTCAGTAACCTGTCTGCTGTTAGGTGCTGGCATTGATGTCCTGGCAGGAATGTAAGAATGGTGTGACCATAAAATGATGCTGCTCCTAAAAATTATCTTCTGAACTTCGACTGTCTGCAGTCTAGGCAGGGGCTGTCCTGAGGCAGAAGTGGTTTCTGTGTGCTCAGGGACTCTCAAGAGATTGCTCTTCCATGAACTCATCTGGTTTAAAGATGAACTCCTCGAGAGATTGGCTCTCTCCATCTTTGGGAATTCAGCTTTCCTGTAGAGATGCTGGTCCCAGCTATTGCTGTGAGTATGCAGAGGGTTTGAGCCCTTATTAAGAAGATCATGCTCAGTTGTGCAGCCACAAGTCAATGCTGTCACTTGCTTCACCCTGCCCATTCTTTTATATAAATCATCCATATTCATATGCTTTATTAATGACTGTTGTTGCTCAGAAATGGGATCGATTCATTCCATTCTTGTTCTGAGCATTCCCACAATTCTGAGAGTTTGCAGTATGCCATCCCCACCATTAACGTGTTCCCTACAAACAAAAAGCACTCCAGCGAGAGCACTGCAGTTTCGCAGACACAGATGGCACTACCAGACACAAATGTCTGTCTTGGCTCCTGCACGTCGAGTTCCGTGCTGGGAGTGAAGTTGGAGAAGGCTCCATCTGCTGCTTCGGTTACCAGGAGCACCGCGTGTGCTGGAGACCACCCTGCCTTGCACTTGGACTTGCACCATTAACTTCTTAAAAAAATTCTGGGTAATGAAGTTTTTCAGTCCGTAGGTAAATGGCTGCTTACCTCACAGGAGCCTCAGAGGACTGAATTCAGTGGGGAAATAGTTTATGTCCCCTTTTTCACATCCCACAGTGCAAATTCCTGAAAAAAGCCTCACAGACATGGGATCCTAGATAAGAGTGGGAAGATGCTGTGTAGAAAAAGGCAGTGCTGTTTTAACATCAGTTTTTAGAGGCAGAAGCTTGTAATATCACCATAACCATTTTCAGGTAGCTCAAAACAAGCTTGGATTTGTTTTTCTGTTTAAATTCATCTAGAACTGAAGCAATCTGGATACAGCTGAGTCAACAACAACAAAAAAAGTACTAATTTGATTTTTCATTTATCAAAAGGGATAGCCCTGCTGAAATTATTATTCTCTCTATTAGGTTTTGTGTTTGTAGCCTTGCAAGATTGTTTGCAATGCAGTGGCAGTGAATAGCTACTGTTCAGGACATGAAACAGTAACAGGCACTTCCAAGAACTTGGTAATGTTTGTGCTGTGGAACAAATGAAAACGAAAGCTTTAGTCACTGCAACATCCTTTTTACCTTCAAAATGCTTCTTATTACTTGAAATATCTAAGCACTGCTGTAAGGTGCTCTATTTTGCTGCTGGCCTTCGGTTAAGGATGGGGTATCTCGTGTGAAACATCTACCTGTTCACAAAAGAATGCTGCTCTGTTAGCATGTCCTCAGCTCTATTCTCCCTCTCCCAGGCTGTTGTTCAGCCATCCATTCCTTTCTATTCATTCCTTTACTAAGTAGGGATGGATTTAAACAGATGCTAAAATGCTCTGCTGAGCTGTGGTCTAATTAGGAGCTGAGGGTGCCTCTGGAGACAGGGAATCGAGGGAGCTCGAGGTCCCACAAGGCAACCTGGCACAGGTTTATGCATGTGAGAGCCTTGTCTGCACTTTGTATGCCATTTGTGGATTGCTTTTGATACAAAACCTCTATAAGTAAACTCAGTAAAAAAAATTAGACCAATAAGTGTGAGCTTGTTAAGACTTTCCAAGCTAGCAAAGTAAATAAAATGTGATATCTTCAGATCAGTACATGAGTCTCAAATCCTCCTTTGGGTAGAACTTGGAGGACTTGCAGCATCACACATGTAACTCAAATAACCACCAGTGTTTACAACAGTTTGTGGTGACCCTGGAGCTGAACAGCCTTGTCACAGGAGGGAGAAACGAGTTGTGCTCCCAGAGACACCAAAATGCTGTTCCAGGGGCAGACAGGCCTGGCTCGCAGTGAGTTGGCAGTTTGGTTCAGTTCATTGTGCTGGTGGGTACCTCTTCAGAAATTTAAGCTTCCAATAAAAAAACCCAAAAAAACCCCAAAACCAAAAAAAACCCCAAACAAACCAAAACCAAGAAAAAAAGCAGGCCTCTTAATTCTTAAAGTTCAGAGGTTCCTGTGCTAGTGAGCTGTTGGGTGCCAAAATCTGGAAGGTCAGCCCGGGGTCCCTGTGCAGTCCCCACTCGTGGCAGCGGCGCGCTCGGATATGAGCTCACCCCGCGCACTCTTGGTGTTCCACCGGGGCTGGGACCAGACCAGGGAAGTGTTGTCGCTTGCTTTGGTCCCAGTGTGGTCTGAGAGTGATTTGCAGGCACTTCACAAACTCTCCGGTGCGTGGCAGAAAATTGGCTTCTCTTATCTCGGGTGCTGTTTCTCTGTGTGACTGACTCGGACCGTAACCCCCTCGGGGCAGGAGCCGGGCCTTTAATGTGCGTTTGAAGTGCCCGGTGCGCGCACGGGGTGTGGTGACCACGGCGTGTGACGATTTGGTTTGTTCCCTCGGGCTGGGAGCGCTCGGTACCGCTCCTCAGGAGGAGGACGGGGCGAAGGTTGGTGCCGGAAGGGCACAGGGCCCACTCCGGCCGACTCTGAGCGGCCTTCCACGGGCAGGGCTGGCCCGGTGCTGGGGGGCCCTGCGAGCGCAGGGTTCGTCATCCCTGACGGGGGAGCCGGGGCTCATCCTTGAGGAAAGCCGGGTTCATCCCCGCAGGAGCAGCCAGGGCTCACCCCTAGGGAAGCCGGGGCTCTCTGTGAGGGGATGCTGGGGCTCATCCCCGCGGGGCAGCCGGGCTCTCCCCGCAGCGGCGGGGCGGTCGCTGCCCGGTGAGGCGGGGGTGGGGGCGGCAGCCGGGCCGGTGCCTCCCGGGTGACAATGGTTTCTTTTGTCTTGCGGCGCAATTCGTGGCTTCCAGTTGCAGGGCCCCAGTGTGGGAGCGCTGTCGGTGCGGGCCGAGGCGCCCCGAGGTAGCCTTTGTTCCTGCTGCCTCCTGCCAGCCCCGCTCGCAGGCCCGGCAGAAGGGCCCCCGCCGTGCTGGGATGCTGCCGGGGGCCGCTCTCCCCCGACAGCCGGAGCGTCGCTCCCGCCCGAGGATGGAGAGCGAGGCCCGCGCCTTTCCCCGCGCTGGCACTTGCAGTTGGCTCATGGGTCTGTGGTATTCGGTTTCAGGTTCAGGGATTTCAACCAGCCGGCGCTGCTCCTGGGAGGAAGGAAGAGTGAGCTATACTTTTCTCATTGGCCCGAACAAAAAACAGAAGCCTCTGCTGGGGTTTGGGAGTGGTTTATGGGCTGAGCTCAGTGGCAGGGGAGCCCTCGCAATGCCAGAGGGAATAGAGCCGTATGGTGCGCGGTGCCTATTGCGGGAGAGAAGGAGCTGAGCTCAGGGTAATGCTGCTGCCTGTGCGTCCGCTCGCGTCTCCCCGGGCCCATGTGCATGAACGCTGCCGCTGCCTGCCCTGCCCGGCGCTGCCTTCGCATCCCGGCGCGGCTCTCGCTGTCTTTGTTTCTCTGTTTGCTTGCGGGTTTGTAGCGATGCGTGGCGAGTGCATTGTGGGTTTGCCTGGGAGTGTGGGCTCTGCGCTGGCTTACGGAGCCGTGTCTGTGTTGTTCTTGTGTTCCCAGCTCGCTGTGTTTGCTTAGTGGTTTAGCTTCATTTGTATCATCTCCCTCTCTTTTTTTGGATCTCTGTGTTTGTTCTTCCTCGTGAGTTTGCAGGTTACTCCATATTTCTTCGCATCATTTCTCTAAGAAATTTCCCCAGATGTTTGGGGGGGNGGTGGGAGGGGGAAGTTCCCCTTTTCTCCACATCACAAATTCTTCCTCCAAAATAACAATACATTAACTGGCCAGATTTCAGGCTTGTGGAGAACACAAACCAAACTCTTCAATCGGGAAGGGAAGCTCCCCCACAACAGATTACAAGCAGCTGCATGTTTTAAAATCCTGACTGAGGCTGTGCAGGGAGATAAAGTGGAGTGTGCAGGGGCTGGATGTGGTAGCAGTTGTGAAAATATTCAACTTGGGGCATCTTTTGCATCGCCTGTGTTTTCAGGGTGTAACTCTGGTCAGGTTGTGTCCCTATGCCTGACGTGGGATTGTTTTCCTGTAACCACTGTACCTGCCTTGGCCCAGAGCGCTGTGGCCACAGCACACAGTGGGATGTAGTTCCTAGATTTCTTTCAACATGGATGCTGTGTTATGGATTTTTTTTTTTCCGCTTTTTTTTTTTTTTTTTTCTTTTTTTTTTTTTTTTTTTTCTTTTTCCCACTGTTGTTATGGCAAACCCTGAAAAGTTGAGTGGTTCCCCAAATTAGCAGCTGTTGGTGATGAGAAGCCGCTGGCTGAGGCTGGAGCCGAGCGGTGCCTGAGATTAGCTGTGGCATGGAGCGTGCTGGGACCACGTGATTGCGGTGTACATTGGAAGAGGAAGCTGTAGAGGTCAATGCAAAGGCATTGTGCCAGACTCTGGCAACCAGGGAGAGAGCTGGATGGCGGAAGATCCTCCCGCAGGCTCCTGAGCCTGTTGGGCTTGGACAAAAGCAGGCCTGGGAGATTAACAGCACAAATTAAGGCTTGTTTGTGGATGGAAAGAAAAACAGTTTATTTTCCAAATGCTTTGCAGGTTTTTATTAATCGCCGTATGTGACTCTTTCACTAAAACTACCTTTCTTGGAGTGGAGTTTGTCTTTAGAGGAGTTTCAAGCAAACAGAGGGGAAAATGGGGAAAAAGAAGGAAATGAAACAGTTGCATGTTCACAGTTATACCTGCTTTGGTGTTTTCTCACAAAACTAAATTTTAAGCGCTTTGATTTGACAGGATTCAATCCTGTTATTTCCTCTCTGAACATAAACAGTCTGACTGCTTCAGGTTTAGATTATTGACTACTGAGGAACAGCTAAAACCAGCTAATGCCCAGGCCGTGTTTGCTCTTTCAGAATATCTTAATTCAGTGGGTGATTGTTGGTAGGTAGCAATGTCTAGAAAATTATTGTTGTTAGTGTGATGTATTTTATATCTTGCCTTTTGGAAACTGAAAATAATTGACTCCACAAGGATTTGAAATTTTTACTTCAAAACAACATGAACCTCTAATACTCAGCACTGCTTACAAGCTGAGAATTTCCGTGCTGATTTTTTTTTTTTTTTTCCTAATGAGCAATAATTATTCAATCTGTGACTTTTTGCAGTTTGGCTGGAAGAAAGGCAACTTCCTTTCTGGGCTTCTTTTATTGTTTTTAAATTCTATCTGACTTGTAATCAACAACATCTTGGTAGAGAAAACATGAAAGGAGAAATTTAAAAAAAAAAGTGTTTGGGAGGGAAGGACTCGTATTTTGAAATGGAGCATATTGAGAGTGTAGACAGCTTCTTGGCTAGCTGTGATTTTTGAAGCATCTGAAATACCCCAGGGGCAGCAAAAGCTTCTTCCTGCTTCTGAAGGATTAAAAAAAAAATTTAAAAAATTCCAGAGTGGGCAAGAGGAGAGACGTGTAATTGCACAAGGAGAGGTTTTAATTGTGAGATGAAGGCGCAGGACCTTTTTTGAAGCCCACAAATTGACTGTCTTCATGACAGCATTGCGTATCATTCTGTCAACTCCGGCTCGGGATGTGGTTGCTAGGCAGCGGCTCTTATGGACCCAGAGTGGCTCTGATTTGCCAGCCTTCTGCAGACACATGGTAAGGTCCTTCCCAGCCTATCATCTACAGGGACTTCTGCACGCCGGCTGCATACTGCTGAGCTGCTCCTACCTGAATGTGAGCTGAAAAAGACACACTTAAATCAAACCTTTTTTTTTTTTTTTTTTCCCTTTCTTTTTTTTTTTTTTTTTTTTTTTTTTCTCTAAACAAACCCCTTGTCAGT
>WEKY01008187.1:631783-679270 GCA_013390045.1 Picathartes gymnocephalus
CCCCCAAAAAACAAAACAAAACAAAACAAAAAAAAAAAAAAAAAAAAAAGCCATGAAACGGAGACCGGAACAAGGAAAAGAGGTTAGTGGGTTAAGTGGTGTGTGTTTCCTGCGTTTGCAAAGGTGCCTACAGTGAGGAGGGCGGCTGTGATTCGGCCATTAGTTACAGATGGTGGCTGCAGGCTGGGGATTCCTGCAGCCAGACCACAGCTCTTGTGTCTTTTCCAGCAATGCAGACTTTAAACTGCTCAAAACCTGTATCAAGACGGCGTCAGAAATAGTGGATTTGATACTTAACGTGGCTGCCAGCTGGGTCCTTCATGTATTTTGATGCAGAATGCCTAGAAATGTGAACAAAAAGGAGTTAGTTTGCCAAATGAGGTTTCTCTCCCCTAATCCTTGCAGAAATGGCATGAGTGGCAAGTAGGTAAAGGGCATTCAGGAGGATTTATAAGCAAATTACATTTTTCAGAACTTGAAGAAATTTGTATACAACTTTCCGTGAAGGTTGTGTCTCTGGAGCGATGAAGGAGAGCATTAAACAGATCACCCCAGGGACTGGCAATGGCATAAGAAATATTTCTGAACAGCCTAACTTTTAATGTTTTTCTATTCCCTGACTCTGAAAGCTTTAATTCCTCTTGTGTGAACAGCAAACTCAGACATGGAGATACGCATTTTTCAGCAGAAACCTCGTTACCTTCATGAGATAAATCCCTGTACTATAAATGCAGAAACTTAATTGGTGGAAGCAGCATTGCACAGGCAGTTAACCTCTGCAAATTAAGATGTGAAAAATACTGTTAGAGACTGATTCATTTTTGTCCTTCACTCTGCTTGCAGGTACTGTTTGATGAGTGTGAAAGGATGCTTCACTGATTTTCATATTGATTTTGGTGGCACTTCAGTGTGGTATCACGTTTTCCGTGGGGGGAAGGTAGGTGAACCTTTTTTGATATTTGGTTTTATTTCTCTGTGCCTCTTATGGAGGGGAGGGATTATTTTCTTTTTTTTTTTTTCCCTTTCTCTCTCTCTTTTTTTTTTTTTCCCTTGAGAGGATCAGCCAGTGATCAGACTGTTTCAGCAGCTTTGTTGATATACACAGAGTTTGCTGAACTAGAAGGACACCACTCACCGTTATGAAACAAACAAGTGATTTATTTGAAATACCAAATGTGTTATTTGCTGGTGGTGGTGCTTTCAGGCTCGCTGTTGCTGTGTGGTCCAGAAGTGTCTTGCAGTGAGATGTACCTGTGTGTATCCTTGTTGGGTCAGGGTGCCCTCACAAGTCTCCTGTAGCTAAAGCTTCTGTTCCTTTTAGAGATTCTACGTCCCTTTGGTGTGTATAGGCACAATAAAACAGAACTGAAACATTAAAAGATACAGAAGCCTTAAAATACACAGCATGTATAGCTATATTGACATCATTCCTGGTTTAGGATGTTTTTCCCAGTTGTGCTGTGGCCAGTGTATGGTGGGAACTGAAATAAATCGGTGGTACAGATCCTGTTCCTCTCTGTAGATCAGCACAGCTCTACTGTACCAGCACACTGTTCTGAACTGCAGGTAAACCACAGGCAGCTTCTGAGTAAGATGTTTCTGGAAGAGAGATGACAAGTGACAGTTACCCAGCCACTTGCAGCACGTGGGCTAATTGCTGCTGCTGTCTGTGTGTGCCTCTGTGTACAACACCTGGAAAACAAGTGTTCCATGCAGAAAGCAGCTCATTTGCCTAACACGCGATAGCCTTGCTGGAGTCTCCCAGCTGTTTCTTTTTGTTGACTGTTGGTAATAGTTAAATCTTCATTTTGTTTTTAGATCTTCTGGCTGATTCCACCTACTCTGCAGAATCTAGAACTTTATGAAGAATGGGTTCTCTCAGGAAAGCAAAGTGATATCTTTCTGGGAGACAGGGTGGAACGGTGCCAAAGAATAGAGCTGAAACAAGGCTACACATTCTTCATTCCTTCAGGTATCCCTGTTAACTAACCTTTTGGAATGATTGACATTGTGTTTTACTAACAGTTCTCTGTAAAACAGTTCTTCACACCTAAACCCCATACTGACCTCTTTATTTGCTGTGGCAGAAGAAAGGGCAGGGACTAAATGTGCTTCATTTTCCAGAAATTAAGACTGATGGAAAATGTACTGTGAGGAAGTGTGTGCAGTGATCACTTGTGTGTACTGCGAGAAAGGAGAGAGGAGTTGGGCCTCTGGAGCTGTCAGTTCACCACTTCTCATCAGAGCTGTACTGACTGCTGCTGTTAGCTTTCTGGGAGACAGTTTTCTCTTCTTGTGATCTCTTCTGGCAGGTTTCACCTGCAGTTCAGGAACTTGTTTCTTTGCCTCTACCTGTAGCCAGAGGTGGGTCTTGATTCCTTGGTGGAACTCAAGAGAGATTCCAGTCCATGGAAGAGCAGGTGCTGTGCTCCCTCAGGTTGCTTCTCAGGGAAACAACTTAATTGTTATAACTCTTCAGAATTTCTGCTGATGGAGATGGTGCTGAATCTGGACATCTTCCAGCAGCCCAGCCACACTCAGTTTTACACTGCTGCCCACCTCAGTAACTGTGTTGCATGATCCAGGCTCATCTTGCAAAGCCACCAGATAGTTGCTGCTTTGAAGGCTGATGCTTCAGCCCTTTCTGTTCCTGCTTAAATTGGATTAAGGATGGTGGAATGTGTAACAGTCCTCACTTAAGATGACATCAGACTTTGCTTTCCTTGACTATTATGGGACTGTAAGTTTGTTTCTAATAATTTAACACGTTGCCTCTGTCTGTTGGATCTTACCAGGGAAATAAATATAGACTTTCTACATGACAAGAAGGCAGGCTGGTAGTTTTTCAGCTCTGGAATTAATTACTCTGTGGAGACAGGATTATTATTTTTTAACCCTGGAGACAGAGAGAATGCAGGTCATGCAGAGACAGGGACAATGTTCTTCTCAGCTGGGGAGTGTTTTTAGGATCAGTTGAAGGCCACAAATGTGCACATTTGTAAGTATTTGGTAAGAATCAGCCTGGGAGATGACAGCCAGAATGACTTTGAGGGTGCAGGAGTTAATCTGTTAAAGGAATTAGATCTTCCCTTGAAACAGGTCAGAATGTGCTGTTACTGTTTGAACTGGGTGTTTGAGTGTGGCTGTGCTGTTTGCTTAGATCCCATTACTGCATCTTCTATTTATCTCCATCCTCCTGTGAAAAGCCTCCTACAAGTAAGACTTTCTGTGTGTCAGTTTAGTCATGTTCAGCAGCTGGAACTCTGCAGGTTGTGGGAGCTTGGACAGGACACAGCTGTAACACGGTGGCTGACACAAAGTGATTCCAAATGGGTTTTTGACTGTAGTTTCTGTTTTCTTAGGAAAGCCCCAAGTACAGAAATGCCAATACCTCAGACATTTTAGGCATCGTGCCAGATTTGAAAGGCATTTATGAATAATTTCTCTCTAAGCACCTCATAGATTCAAGAGTTTTTGCTCTGCTGTATTTTGTTTGGAAAACTTATTTGCAAATCTCTTTATTTGTGTGAAAGGACATTATTTCTGCCTTTGTTTTAAGAGTATGGAAATGCCTAATTAAAGGCTGTTCCAGGTCAGTGAATTGAGCATAGCTGTGTAAAACAGGTCAATTCCTGTGACCTCTTTGTTCTGGTTTGTGCACATATCATGTTAGTTAATGTTTGAAAGTGGTTTTTATGTGCTTTGGAAGTGTTCTTAGTGTTTAGACTCTGTTTATGGGTGTCTGTAAAACCAGCGTGTCCTGTATTTTCAATTGAGCCTGATAAACCCTTGACCAGCCTCAACTCATCCATGAGGAAATACCTTCTAATTACTGGTTTGGTCACAGAAAGTGTAGAGGAATTAGTGCTCATCTGGGCTGTGAATGGGGAACATTTCAGCAAGGGTTCTTTCCCATAAAATATCCTGCTCTGCTCCTGCTTTCACGTAATTTTTGGGAGTAGTCCTAGAATGCTGTTATACCGTAGCACTGTGAGGGTGAAGTAGGTAGAGAAGACTGTAAGAAGACAAGTGAGGGAGTGAAATCACAGACTGCTGAGAAATGGAAGGTTTGTCTGAGAATCTGGGATCAGCAGTAGATCCAGTAAATCCCCGAAAGTACAAACCACTTGGACAAGAATGGGGATCATTCTTAGGGAAGGCATAATTATAGTGCTCACCAAGGCCTCAGGGTATTTTCCTCTCCATCACTGCCATCATCCTTTCAGGATTAAGTCTAAACCAGCAGATTTCTCCTGGTGTTTGTAACCCTGCAGGGCACTGAGAGCACAATCCCAGCTGTGGTATCAAGGAGGAACTGAGGCCAGTATTGTCAGCACAGTGAGTTGTTATGAGCCAAGGTGCATTTTGCAGCTATTTAGGAATTTCTGCTAAATCTGGGGAGGGGGAAAGTAAGCTGGGATTCTGAGGGATCCTCATATAGGAGCCCAGCTGTACCCTGGTGGCCCCAAGGGCTGTTCCACACGAGCAATGCACCGTTACAAGTTCTCATCTCCCACTTTACTGGTTCCCACTGGTGAGTCAAGGATGATAACTCTGCTGAAGTCTGTGGTAAAGTGATAAAATCAACTAGGAACCTGACCTTTTCCATGAATGTAACGGGTGTCAGCGTAATTACTGGTTGAGAAATACACACATTGGGCCATTCTGAGGTTTATGGCCAGATTAGATTCAAGATGTTAGACCAGCTGAAGGTTCAGGAGGGGAGGAAGTCAGAAGTGCTACCAGTGTCAGGGAATTATTTTTTAATTTTTTTTTTTTTCCTGTGGAAATCTAACTATTGTTTTCCCGGAATGGGAGCAAACTTGTCCTTATGCAGGGAAAGTGCTACGGCCCAGGATATTTACACTGTGTATGTTACCTTGGGCAAAGTTTAATATGTAAAGTTTTCATATAGTAAATATTCACCACAGATGAAATCTGGTCAAGGTAACACGTTTCACTCTGGGATAGTTGACAGGGGATGCTGCCTGTCTGACCCACATGCCAAACAGAAGGGAAATTCTTTACAGAGTGTGCTTCTCTTCAAGTGGAAACTATGATGATCCAGAAGAGAAAAAGCATCATTGTCTCAGTAGGGAAACAACAAAATTTTACCAGTCACAATCAAATCTAGAACTTGTCCAGTACTATTTTTGCTGTAGTTTTCTTCTGTACCATGTGATGACTTTTCAGGGGGGATGTGTGAAGTGTTGTGGTGGTGTTATGGAGAAATAATTAAGGTATCTCCCATCACTGTGCTGGGACACACAGAATCAGTGTTTGGGCAGCATCCCTCAGATTTCTACAGCTCAGGATTTCTGTAGACACAGGTTTTTGGCTTCTACAAGCCAATTGCTCTGTTACATCCTGACTGTTCCTCTACAGCCTTTTTGAAATACTGCTCACTAAGTTAGTGCCGGTTAACCAGGTTTTTTTATCTTCAGTGATTCTTCCTTTATAAATACTTTCTCCTTTTACATCACTGCATAACTTCACTGGAACGTTTCTCTCGCCTTCTCTTGTCCTTCACTCTCCACTCCAGTCTTTATTCTCTGTAAACTGTCTTTCACTTCTCTCCTTGCACTTGTTTTCTCAAGTGGTGCATTCATTATGCATCGATTTCCCTCTCTCTTGGTCTCTGGATACCACATTAGTTCCTCTCATGTTCTCCTAAACATCACTGTCGTTACCTAAACAAGCTCAAAACTAAGCCTACACAAAAATTCATCCTTTTTTCAATGCACTTGCTCTTTTAAGTCTTAGTCTTGCTGAATATGTAATTTTGATTGTGAGTGATGGACCTCTGACATGGATATTGTCTTTCTCCTCCTGCTTGCTGCCCTCTACAAGCAGGATTTTTGCCATAATTTGAAATACGTTAAACTTGTTTGCTTTTCTCTCAATTTCTTGGCAGGCCTCTCTTTCAAAAAATGACCTTTTCTTTCATGCATGTGTATATATGTCTGGTGCAGACGCTTGTACTTCAGATTCAGGGGAGTTTGAACATGTAAAATTGGTGCATACAAAAGCAGCCAGCTTGTAGTATCTCGTGGAAAAGATGTCCTGCAGTGTTTTTGCCTGTTAATGTTGTGAAGTCAGAGAGCAATCAGTGCCTGTCTTGAAAAGGTGAACTCCAGTCAGTTCTGGATGTTGTCTGACAGAATATGGATAAACTTGGATTTTCTTCTTTTTTTGTGAAGACCAATTTTACTGACCTCCGAGGTAGTTGCCACACTTGTTGTGGGTACAAGTTGATTGCAGGGTTTGCAGTGTGATTGGACTCAGAACATCTGCAAACAGCCTGGTTTTGGTTCCTTTGGGAGGAGATGGCTGATGCTGCCAAGGGTTGCTCTGTCATCCTCTCTTTCTTACAGACTTTTTCTGAGCCTCTGTCACTGGCCAGAGGCAGTGGGCTCATGAGCAGCTGTAGGCTTGGGTTGGGTCTTTTGATCTTACTGTAGGCTTTTCAAATTTGTAACTTTAATCTGAGTCCATGGAAGAGATGAGATGTTGGGCTGCCATTAGATACTGTAGAAGACTTCTGCAGTGCTGATTTATTCAACATTCCTTCAATCAAAATCCAGACAGGGTAACCTGCTGTCAACTGGATGATGTTCCCTTCTGGTTCTTCTTCAAACTTCTCGTGTTGCTGCATGCAATTTTCTAACAGTTGTGTTTCACCTGGGAGCTGGCAGTGTTCCACTGAGGAGTGAGCTGTTTGTTTTACTTTATTTTTCTTATGTTCTCTGTACTGCACTTCAGGGCCTTTGGCATGGAAACATGCTGTTAGAGTCTCTCTTAATTATTGTGGTAACCTGAGAGTGCTCCAGAGTTCTTGTCTCCAGTGAAATGCAGAAATAATGACCTTTCTCAGATGAATGTTTTTGAGAAGAAGAGTGAACAGAAAGAGATGTTCCGTGTGTGGACTGCAGGCAGCTCGTTGCAAGGATTCAAAGTGTTTCAGATGCTGTCTCAGTGGTTATCAGTGGGATTTTGCCTATTAGGAGTGTGTGGTCCTAGGTCACCTCTGCTGTGCCAGTGAGAGTTTGATGGATGATTGTGTGATGGGGCCAGAAGGTGGCACATAGCCCTTACAGCAGGGAGAATGACAGGCTATTAAAATCTGGCTGGTACATCTTTTGCAGGGTGTTGTGCTAGGGCTGCAGAGCTGCCTGGCTATTTTTGGTTGCTGTTTAGCTTTTCCCATTCTGTGAGCTTCCACTGACATTAATGGAATCTCTATGCCTGGAACCTCAGGGACCACATGAAGAAGACTGGTGGAGAGGATCAAAGAGGAGAGGCTTTTGCCTTGAATGTCTGCTTTCAGATGGAAGGTGACAACATGATGTTGGATTTTTGGTTCTTTACCTAATGCAGAGCTCTGCCTAATTCTTAAAAACAATTTAAGATTGAGAGTTGCTGTATTACTTGTACTGCTGGGGCAAAACTAGTAAATTTTTAACTTTTAAAATGTAAACATGATCTTTCCTTGATAGATTTGGTTGTGGGCACTGTTATGACACAGTCATTCTTCTTTTGATATTAGCTGGCAGTGCCCACTCTCAGGTTATGTCTTTAGTCACTTTTTATTTTTGAGACATATATATTTCATCTTTTCCACCCAACTTGCTGTAGAATTGCGGGAAAATGTGTGGCAACTTCTATAGCACAAGGCAAAATATCAGTTCAGTTACCAATGGAAACAGATGCACCATGGTTTTGGCTTGGAGCTTGTAGGCTGTTTGCCCCATAGCTTTATAAGTTAATATTCTTTTTCATTATTCTCAGATGGGTGATTGCATCCTTGAGTAGGAATTTGCAGCCCACTGAAATCTTCTAACAAGTTTTCAATGTTTAATAATACTTGTTTTATAAAATTCGAAAGATAATGAGATCATATCTTTCTTTTAACTGTTCAGAAAAACGTTTGTTACTGTTAATTTTACCTTCTTGATTTACTAGAGATGATAACATCTAAATATTCAAGTGTATGTTAGGAGTGGTGGAATAATTCATAACTATAAATCAGCTGAGAGCATTTCTGAGTCTTCTGAATAGAATTCCTGCTCAGTGTTGGCTTGGCTTCATACACTGGGATTGTTTTGGGAAGGAAAAAGCGCTTCTTGATCGCCAGGAGCTGAAATAATAACCAGCAACTTCAGAAAAAACGTAAGTGGATAGTCTTCTTATTGAGGCTTGACACGAGGGATGTGAGCAATATCTGTACTCCCAAACCCATTTATCCCACGTGGCTGAGCCTGTCGAGGGCAGGAGCGGGCTGCCCCGGGAGGCCGGGCTGGTTCCGCCTTCCCTGCGGTGTCACTGCTCCCGGCACAGGCTGCTTGGGAAGTGCTCACTCACGGGGAAGAGTCTTCTAGTTCATGACTGGTCCTCGAAGCCACACAATGTCCTCCTCTCTTAATTGTAGCTTTAAGTAATACTTAGCAGGTGCTTTTGTTTGTGGCGTTCAGACAAAAATTAACGATGTCTTGTTGCACTGACCTTTGACTTTTTCAGTCCTTATTCCAGTTGTTCTGATATTACTCCGGTGCTTTTTTTTAGCATTAAGGAAGAAATTAAGTTTGTGGCATTTTTCTCTGTTCTTGAGACAATTACCAAGAGGTGAGATGTTATCTCCTGTCTTGCATAAAGCCATGAAACACACAGGGTTGTGCAGCAGTAGCAGGGTTTGTGTGAGCAGCACAAAGCAGGCCCTGAGGAGGGGACTGATGAATTCACTCCAGAGGTGTTGGTATTGGAGGCTGTGTGGCAAGTTTGTGCTGTGAGAGCTGGAAGTCACACACACACAGGAACAGACATGACAGGCTGTTCAGCACAGGTGACTTGATCTAAAATGTCAACTGACCTTCAGTTCATCCAGCAAAATGTAACGGCACAGGTGAAGGTGAGGCAGGGGTGTGATGGACGACATTAAAGCAAATCCCTTGACTGTCCTTTTGTTTTAACCGTACGTGCAGCATCTCCTGTTCTGGAGGTTTGTCTTCCCCTTTAAAAACCGTGGTAATTGGGGAGCTGAGAAGATGGGTGTTTTTGTTTGCAAATGGTCACAATGAACATTCATCCTCCTCAGTTTATTTCTGAGTCGTGCTGTAGCTAAGCTGTGGGAATGGATTGAATGTGCCATCCAAGCTTCTCTGTTCTCAGAGCTCATTTCCACAATACATTACCCTGATGGAAACTGTTTCCTGTTTTCTGCTCGTCTCTCTTTCCTCCTGCTTCTACTTTTCTGGTGCTGACCTCCAGTTTCTCTCCATACACAGCCTGGTTAATATTAGAACAAGGTATTTTCATGTTGGGTTTTTTTCCTCTGTAACATTTGTGCCAATCTTGCTGGGATTTTGTACCTTGTCAGTTCTCCCATCTTTTTTGTCTAACCTTGCCCGTTCTGTCCTGTGTCCCTGGAATCCACCTCTTGGTGGTCGTGTCTCTGCGGTTCCAATTATGCATGTACATTCCTCAGGCAAGTGGAAGCTATTTTGGGATGCAGTGTGACTGAAATGCTGCACAGCTGAGTGGCCAAAATTTGTTTTATGCGCAGGTGACTCCTCTGCCAGGGCTGTGTCCTGCAGAGGGGCTGAGCTGGATGCTGCCTGTGGGAGCACATGAACTGCAGGAGAGCCGGGATTCCCCAGGGCTGAGCTGTGTGCCCAGCTCAGCACTTCAGCAGTGAGGGGATGGTGCCCACATCCGTACCTATCTCTGGGCTATGCCTGGAAATCATCCCTGCCTTGGCAGGGGTAGGAACTTGACTTCCCAGGACTTTATGGTTGATGACTTTATTGCTTGATCTCTTGTTTATTTTTGTTTTCCCAACCCTGATGGATTTTAGTGCTGTGTTATTAAAGGGTTCTGCTATTGACAACTGTGTCATTAACAGCAATATTTTCAGTCTTGTTATTAGAAATACTTGCATCTTGAAGGACCTAGTGTTCAGTTAATTCAGCAGCTGGGAGCTGAAGGTACTAATTGCTTGTAAAATGTTTAGTCCTGGATTATAAATACAAGTAGGGAATTAAAGACCCTCTCCACAGAACCAGAGGTTGTGTCAGATACTTTACAGAAGACTTTCAGTTTGCACTATACCAGCTCTGCAAAAACAGATGTTTGAAACTACATTTGTGCTCATTATTCTTTCTGTTGAGGGTTTGTCGTGTCTGGAACAGCATTTGTTGGAGCATTGGCTCAAGCCAGTGATAGATCCTTCCACATTTCTCCCAAAAATCTTGGGACTACTCCCAAGAGTCTAGCAGTTATTAAGACAAAGACCCTTGGCATACCGTGGCGGCAGAGCTGAGAAGTCAGGGAAGGTGTGATGAGAGACCCAAAGAGCAGGAAGCAATGAAACCAGCTGCACTCCAGTGTGAAACGTTCACTGAAGAAATAGAATTTGTAGGAGAAGGCTACTGTGTGGTTTCACTGGAAGCACCCACTCAAAGAACAGCTGCATTGAGGGGATTTAATTTTATTGATTATTAAATGAATATCTCCTTTTAACCTTTCAAATAGGACAAGAATCAGCTCAATTACTCCTTTTAATTAAGTTGTAAATATTTGATAACAGGTTGTATTTTGAATGATGTTGATCATTTCACTAAAATAACAGCTGCAATAGGGTTGGACATTGACACCTGTGCAGCGAACTGTTGTAGGAAGTGGTGCTGAGGACTCCTCAGTGTTCTGCTGGTAACTGCCTGTTTCTGAGCTGTCTTCTGCCACCACTCAGTTGTGGGGCCGTGAAAGTAATTTCACTTTTTCAAGTTTCAGTTTGTTCATCTCTAAACCTGACAATTAAGGTGGATTGTCATGCAAACCAACCTTGTTTTTCAGCACCCAGACAGTAAATTGGCTTTGGGGACCCAGATTTGCCTCCACGTGGTTTCCGTTCTTTCCCCCAACCACAGAAATCTTTGTTTACCCAGTGGAAGCAGTGGCCCCAACTTCTTTGACCTTGGATCTGTTCTCTTTCCCAAAGACTAGGATGAAGATAATTTATTTTTCTAGTAGTTTGCTCTTAGTACAGACGGTTGCATTTCGTGTGAGGTGCTGAACTACTTCAGCTGTGAAGTATTTATAGTGTGGATGTGAGTAGTTGCCACCCTACCCTTGCATGAAAAAAAAAAAAATTCCTCTCTAGTTGGTTGTTCTTGATTTGGAGGTAATAAACAGGCTGGGTCACTCTAACTGAGATATACTGACCAGAGAAGGAAAGATGGAATAATTCTGAGAGCTGCCAGAGCCATGAGCCACCCTCTGGTTTTATGTGCATCACATTTAGTGTGTGGAGTCAGACCTGTAAATTGACTGAAACTTAGAACAGGTTGCCCAGAGGGGCTGTGGAGTCTCCATCCCAGGAGATACTGAGGAGCCATCTGGACACAGTTCTGTGCAGCTGGCTCTGGGTGGTCATGGGGGTTGGACCTCCAGAGGTCCCTTCGAACCACCAACATTCTGTGAATTCTGAAATTCAGAAAAATGTATCCAGAGTGATGGGCTTGTGTTTCCAGGGAGAATATTCTAGTGCTGATTTCTTTTCCTTCCTGTCACTCTCCTCCCAACATGCCCTTAAATGAAAGCCCAGTCCTGCCATCTGCTGTGGCTGAAGGACTTCCCAGATAGAGCTTTGCAGGCCTTTATGGTTGAAAGACTGTTGTGGAGGAACACTTTTGTGGCTGCTGGCTGGAAAACCCTCTAGGCTGGATGGCATTTTCCTGCTCCCTCACTGATTTGGAAGTGAAGGAAAGCTGCCACAGCTTTAATGGAAAGTACAGCACAGTCAGGAGAAAATTGACTGCCCCCCATGTTGCTTTGCTGTCTGCTGGTTTATAAATTGTAATGCTTTTCATTAAAAAAGAAGAGGAAAAAAGTGTCAGGTCTCTGTGAGTCCCAGATCATTAGCAGGATCAATTCCTTTTTCACTGCAGAGATCAGAGGCTACAGTCTTGCATAGCCAGAGCTTCATCTCCTGACAGACCAAGCAAACAATGCAGAGGCAGAAGAGCTGGTGTGTGGCAGCCTGAATTGCTGTGCCTGGATTTTCGTTGTGATAGAAGATTCTTTGGAGCCTATGAAATTTAATTCAGTCCCTTGCAGGATTGGGCCAGAATAGTCTCATCCGCTCCAGTATCAGAAATGTTAAATCCCTTAACTTAAGGCTTGCAGTGAAAATGATTTCTCGGTTACTTCAGGAAGTTGATCACAGGAGATGAAACTTTCACCTCTGAAGGAGGGCTGGTAATAATTTGAAATCTTTTACATCTGAAGCTGTGTGTTCTGGTGCTGGTGTGAAGGAAGTTTGGTGTGCCTCAGTCCAGTTCACAGCCCTTGGCCCACCACCACTGCTGACATGGTTTGCAGCTGTCCTGGAGGTGCCAGTCTGAGAGCCAAGTGTATGGAACAGACTGAATTTACTCCTTAGTCATGGATGTTGTTGAATTTACTCCTTAGTCATGGATGTGGCTGAGTCATAAACTTGCGTGTGCTCAGTAAACACTGTAACTGTTGGGTGAATAAATAGAGGAACTGATTTACAGAGGGTTTTAAGACTGCACATCACAAGGTGCCCTTCTGCTATGACTAGTCCTGAGGTGTGGCTGTGAGCATCCCATTTAACCTTTCACTGCTTTAACCTCTCATCCTGTGCACAGTGGGATTCAGGGGGTTGTTAGAATTTGATTATAAATTGCTCTGTAATGCTACATAGCACGAGGCATTCTCAGTTCTTTGCTTTCCCTCTCTAGGGTGGATACACGCGGTTTATACTCCGGTAGATTCTCTGGTGTTTGGTGGAAATATCCTGCATAGCTTTAATGTTCCCATGCAGCTTCGCATCTATGAAATTGAGGACAGAACAAGGGTAAGGATACTTGATTCTCTTTTTAACTGAGAGTTCTTTGTGACTATGATCTGTCATAGTCTCTCCCTCGTATTCCCTTCTGACAAACAACAACTGATGGGATCTCCGTGTCAGAGTCGTTAAAACAAGAGGTAAACATGAAGTAATGAGACTTTCAAATGTTCGTTATTTTTAGTGGGATTTACTCATCTGCTTCCCACAGATGTGTCCCTTCTGTGTCTTTTGTCTGCCTGTTAAACTTTCATAAAACACCTTCCCTTTTGCACAAAAACATATTGCACTTTACAGACCTTTGTACCAGTGTTTCTGGTAACCCTGTGCTTATCACCTCTCTGTGCACACCTGGGATGGACACCTGAGCCTGGAGAACTGATGGCACTGGGCTGGTTCTGCTGCCCACAGCCGAATTGACAAAGCTGTGCAGAAGTTGTGGATGAAATGACATCTTCTGTAATTGGCAGTCACTACAGTGACTTGATACCATGCAAGAATTGCTTGGAACAGAGAGTCTGGGGTGGGACATTGATCTGAACTTTGTGATGTTCATCTGACTGTAGCACCTACCTGATGGCAAGGCTGGGGGAGGTTACTGTGCCACCTCTTTGTTGGGAGTGACAGTTTTATCCTTGGTTAATAAATAGGGCACCTACTCATCATATGCTTGGAGTTTCATAAAGCAGCAGGATCTGAAGGAAGTGACTCTGTTTTAGTAGGCTGTTAAATAACCTCTGCAAGGCCATCGTGGCATTCTGACATAAAAATGGACCAGAGGGATGTGCAATCCAGATGGGGCCTAATTTTGGAGGTCTCACTCTGAGATAGTGCTGGCAAACCACTGACACAGGTGCCAGCTCTGGTGTTAATGGAGATTTGGCCTGGCAAAATGGCAGAAAATTGCAATTTTTCTTCACTAAAAAGTCTTAAAATGGTATGTTGTGGACATCAGTTCAGTTCACTGTTGTTCACCTCTACAAGAGGGCACAATTCTTGCTCCAAGTTGACTTTTACCCCAAATTGCTTTCCTTGCAATGAGAGTGCATAGGCCTGAAGCAGATACAAATTATTTTTAAGTACATCTCTCACTCAGTGGGAGTGAGGTGTCCTCCCTCCAGCCTCCCTGGCTTCCCAGTGGGTACAAGGCCTGGTAGTCTTCACTTTGCAAAACAGTGGTGGAAGCAGTTGGTTTCCTGGAGTGACTTTAATGAAGAGAAGCAGAAAAATGAATTCTTAGTGGAAGAGAAATGAAGGCAAAAGGTGAAATTTAGGAGGAATTAGAACAGAGGGAATATGGGAAAGAGCAGAAGTAGAGAGCAGAGTGGATTCAGCCTGGCTTTGAACAGGTGAGTCAAGTGTCTTGAGAAAGTGAAAAGGGGCTTGGACAGGAGAGTTTTGGTGACAGAAGCAGGAGGGGGCTCAGCATGGCCTGGCAGAGGTGCTGAGCACAGGAAGGTTTCCAGAGTGAAATAAGAACCAGCAATACATGCTGGGAGCACACTGCAGGTGTGCAGGGGAGGGTGTGTTGTTGCTGGGAAGGATGTTTGCACAGGCAGCTCACATGGAGAATGGAGAAGAGAAACCTGGGAGGGAGATTGATGCCAGAAATGAATTATTTCCATTGGAGTCTTCAGGGAAGATGGGAAGGAAACGCTCTTTTTTCCTTAAGTTGTATAAAAACTGACATTTTGTTCACACAGGACTTGAGCAATCCAATATCACACACCTTGGGTTGTAGCTGCTCAGTCGTGCTTCATGTCAGGCCCCTCTCCTTGGGAAGCTGGATGCAGCTTTGATTTTCTAAGCTTTTTATGCCAGCAGGTGAAACTCCGTGTAACAGTAAAATATTTTGGTAACGTCTAGGAACTTACCAACCAGTTACACTGAAATGCCTTTTAAAATTTACGGGCACCCTGATCCTGTGAGGAGGTTCCGGGAGTTGGGTATCTGCATCTTGAAAAATATCCTGTCACCATTTATTGGGAAAGGGTTACTGCAACATTTGGAAATCCCAAATCACACCTTCGTTCTTGTCATTTTTTGTTTAAATTTGCTTTGACGTCTGGGTAGTTCGTTATCATTTTCCTTGCAAAAATACTGGAGTGCTTTAAAAAGGACTAATGAAAGCCAACAGCCCAGAATATCCACGACTTCACAGAAGCAATTTCAGCACTTGGATGTTGCTGTGTGCTGGCAATGTGTTACGCACAGACTGTACCTGTGCTCACAAACTTGTGCTCGTGGGCAGATGTATAAAATCAGAATTGTGTGAACAGATGAAGAATAGCAAAAATTTGTGGACAGAAACAAAATAGAAGCCATGCAGCTAAGGCATACAGAAGTTTGATAAAAGGCAGGAAAATCAATACTGTGATTTAGAAATAATTATACCCCCCCAAACTAAAAATATCATGCAGGAACCTTGAAGAGGAAATGGTTTCAAAACAGGATTCTGGTGTGTACTACGTTATTTGCTTTGTCAATCAAATTTTGTCATTTCTTTGTTGAAATAATTCCATTCATACACTGGCTGGTCTGACAGGCTCAGTACAATGTAGTTCACCCAAATTTGCCAGTGTGAGCATACTGCAAATGAGTTCCTCATCAGTATTGATCTTTCCATTGTGTATGGCACAGAAGTAAATTACATGATGTGATTGACAAAGTAATTTGCCACACTCAAATCAAAGTGTAATACAGGTGTGCTTCCCCTCTTCATTTTGCACAGAGCAATTTTATGGAGGTTTCACTGTGTTTAAATCTGCTATGTAATGTTTAATCATCTTTGATTGCTGATATTCAAAGTCATTTTTATGCTAGGTGTAGTTGTTATTGTCTTAGCTCAGACAAGAATAAATACAGGGTTGAAATGGTAATGCTGATTTACAGCCTGATAAAATTGCCTAGTTTATATACTTGTCATGCTTATTCTAGCTTAATTCCTCATACCCCTGGGAGACTTCTTAAGAGGGTTGTAGCCATTTAAAAATAGTTTTAAGGAGTAATAAAAAACATGTCTATTGTTGGAAACAGCTCCTAATGTGCAATTGAGGTAAACAAATATTCTCCAGCCTTACAGTTCATAGAGACTCTCATTTTGCAGCCTGGCTTTCCTGGAGGCCAATTAACAGCCAGTCAAACAGGCCAAGCTGTTTAGCTCTCTGCAAGCCCAGCTTGAGGAACTGCAGAGCAGGATGCCATGCAGGGATTCATGATTTGACATAGGGGTAATACAGCTCTTTAGTGCTGAAGAGGAAGAATGTGTCAGACTTATCCCCAGTTCATCTAAATTTAACTGCCTTAAAATATTGGAAGTGGTGGGAACAAGGGCACTCTGAATATATACGTAAGGTGGTCACTCACAGATGATGGTGTTTGCTATTCACTTGGTTTTCTGGAGTGTAAGATAACATTTTAAGTGGCTAGATTGATTATTTTGTAAATAATCATAAATTGTTTTTCAATATTGTGATTAGATTGATTAAACACAAGTGGAGTTTGTAATGATTTTAATGGGCATTGTGGAAGAGATTAATACTTTTTTCAGGAAAACGTGTGTCGTATTGCTTAGGGTTTTTATTTTGTTTTTGGAGGGGTATATAAATCTCTAAAATAATTTCACTTTGAACTGAAGAAATGGATCATATTCCAGAGAGGATTTTTTCTTGCTGTACAGGAATAATTAATTTTTTTTTTCAGTGGATTGTAAATTATTAATCACAGAAGTTAGAGCTGGAAATGCCTATTAGATGATCCAGTGTATTTCCCTGCTGGTGGGGAATTTAGTCCTCTGGCAGTGTCTGTATCAGATATTACACTTCGAACTCATCACAGAACAGTTTTAGTATTTTTCCTTCTTTCTCTTATTCCCCCTCCCCTGCCCATAAGAGTTAATTTGCCTATGAGTGTACAATGGCAAGAGTATGGACATGCACATAATGCAGTTCACATCTGTTATAATTAATAAATGTTCAGGGATATCATAAAGAGCATATTCCTCTATACTTTTCCATAAGGCAAACTTTAGAAGTTTTTAAAGCACAGAGTCTCTTTACTGGCAGAAGGCCCTGTAGATCTCTGCACAGTATCTCTGTCTACAGATGGTAGAGAGAGCTCTTCCTTCTGAAGGTTTGTCAAAGCAAAGCCTTCTCGGGCAAACAGTGGATTCCAGAGGCATGGAGGGATTTGCTGTGGGTTGGAACATTGATAGCGAGGCAATTAGGAACTCAAATTGAATATTAAAGATTGATATACATAATGGGAGCACTGCATGCATTACTGCCTTGTCTTTCACATTGAATTAACATTGGTAACAACTAAATTTGGTGAAGCTCAGAATCTGTCAACAAATGTTGAGCAATGATGTCTTTAATATTCCCAGGCATGTGGCTGAAAACCTTTTGAAGGCTGAGGGGTGGAAGGCGGCTTCCTGTTTGTAAGTCAATTCTTTGCAAATTTTGTTTCCTGCAGTGCTCTCTTGGAAAAATTTGAGTTCCTTTATTAGCATATATTTTAGCATGGATAATTTCCCCTGTGTTCCCTAATAGTCATAAGTGACTTGATCTCTTCTCTATGACAAATAACTAAACCAAAGGAAAAATTTTCTTCAATGCAAAAAGGCCCTGGGGTTAAATGTTCTCACATTTAGGGGGTTGTTATTTGGCTGATTGGTTTTCTTTTTCCTTTTCTTTTTCCCCTTCTTTTTTGGTATGTGTGCTTTGTAACAAACCACACAGGGGAACATTTGGAAAGTTGCAGCAGTGCTGGATGCATGACCTGTAGCAACAAGCAGTTCAGATTTGCCAGCTGTACTTGTCTTGAATTTAAGAGATTTTTAACTTTTGGGAATTGCCATGGAGTATTTTAATCCTACACTGTGATACATCTAGTGTGACAATACAGTATATTTTCCCTTTGTTACATTTTGTTTTACTGCTAAGAGTGTTTGCATTTCCTGTGCCCTGGGAACAGAGGCAAGTTCTTTGGCTGTCCACCTTGGGGACAGTTTTCAAATATGGGCATTCCAGTAAGTCACTGATCTGCTCAAGTGGATGCTTTGATCACTGTGCAGGTGCTTGGACAGTACCTGCTTTGCAGAGCTGAATCTGAGTTTGCAGGTGCTGGGTTAGTGGTTCTGTTCAGATTTTGGGCTTTTGGCTGATCTGAGGTGGGTGGTGTTTTGGCTTTGGTTTTTTTTCTGAGATAATGCTCCTTTCTGGTGCAGTCCAGCTTTTCACTAAAGGTGGGTGCCCACGTCTGGGCTTAGGGAGCAGTGAATATGCAGAGAATGTTTGAAAGCAGCTCCTGTAATCCCAGTGCAGTGCATGCACGTATGCCTGCACAATGCAGATTTCTGTGCCACCAGGAGAAAGAGGTGTACAGTGTAAGTACAAGTGCATGCAAGATGCATGGCATCCATTTTTAACAAATCACAACAAATACACATATCTTCCTGCATTTTAGGAGCTTCCCAGATACATCTGCGGTACAGTGACCTTCTACAGATAGAAAACTATGTTGGAAAGGAAGGAAACCCTCTTTGTTTTCTTTTGAATCTGAAATACTCTCACAAATAACTAGTGTTGGAGAATTCAGCTTTTTGTGTGAGAACAACAGGTCTGAGATGTAAGAAAAAGTACACAGCTTGACAGGATCTTTTGTCAAAATCCTGCTTTTCTGTTCTTACTCTGTTTGTGGCAAAAGCTGACTTGCTACCAAAAGGTAAACCACATAAGGGATTTTTACTTTAATGTGTAGTTATCAAGACTTTGTGTGTTCATTTGTTTAATCAAATTGTTGAGAAAACCACAAATGAAAAAGATTAATTTCCTGCTTGACTCATTTTAGGTAGTGTTGCCATTTTGATAAAAATCCTGTGATAGTGTTTAGGAGATGAAAACCCACACCTTTAAGTTTTAGTGACTAACATCTGTATGTGACCACCCTATGTTTATACAGCAGGTAAATAATTCCGTAGGGGCCATCCATCAGTTTCATGATTTCACAAGAACACAAACCCTCTCCTCTCCCACCACCCCAAGAGGATACAAATTAGTGAACCAAGAAATGATGCTGTCGAGGCAGGCAGGCTGGCTCCTCATTCCGTATGCTGGAGGCATTCAGCTCCCTGCTCCCACCCTCTCCCCTCCCCCTCCTCACACTGTTTGTGCTCTTGATAACACGATGGGAATGATGACTGGCCCTTGTGCTGCAAACTTCTCTCCCTTCCCCATGGACTGACAGTGTTGATCTTGCTTCCAGGTGCACGCCAAATTCCGCTATCCTTTCTACTATGAAATGTGCTGGTATGTTCTGGAGAGATACGTGTCCTGTGTGACCCAGCGCTGCCACCTCAGCAAAGAGTACCAGAAAGAATCAATGTTAATTGGTGAGTGAATCCTTTGAGTGCAGATTCAGAACTGATGCTGCCACCTCAGGCTAGCTGCTGCTTTGGTTTCTGCAAAGCAGATTAGAAATTGAACTGGAGAAATTCTAATGAACTGTTTCTTTATTTTGGGGTGGGGAAGATTTTTGACTCATAAGTGTTTCCATGAAGTGCCATCCTACTTTGAATTATATTTACTGAACGTTCTCTTAGCAAGTGGATCCCAGAAAAATAATTTTTGGATGTGTGTGTTCCTTGGTTTCAGTGATGTTTGTGTTGGGATGATCTGCCAAACAGATGAGGATTTACTGCTGTGTTCAGCACAGTACCTCAGTAGCCAGAAATGTGTGTATTGCAAATGTGCTCTGGTGGGGTGAATATTTGGTCCTTTGGTAGAGCAGCTCCTCTACAGAACACATTGTGGTCACTAAACCTTCCTTCTTTCTCTTTTCTTTTCCCTAAATTCTCCTGTAATTCTCTGATGACTGAGTTCTAGTTCTGCAGAAAAACAAACCAAGAAAACACCTACACAAATCTCCATGATCTGTAACCCAGGTGCAGGGAGGTCAAAAAACCTTTACAACAAGAGCTGAAAATGGACCAGAGGAGAGACAGACAGATGTGCCTGAGGCATTACCTTGGCACTGGTGTGAGCTCTGCATCCATGTGTGACAATCCAGTTGTTGCTGTGCTGAACTGCCCTCTTTTTCCTCCTTTTGATGGAAGGTGGCGGTGGGCCATGTTCCCTCTGCTTTTGAGCACAGAATAGCTGAAAATAGCACAAGCACCAGCTAAATCTTAACTGATACATGTTAAGTGTGGAGGAGGACTAAAATATTTCTGTGCCTCCTGCTCCCTGAGGTGCCACTCAGAGTGAACCTGGCATGGCTGGCACTGCCCAGGCTCTGGACAGAGGAGGGAAATGTTCACCTACAAGCACAGTTCTTAGTAGAAGGGACTGAAGAAGTTAAGGGGAGGTGTCACTCTCCAGTGAGTTTTACTGACCAAGAATAATTTGAGGAAGCTAATATTCTGTGTAGATAGGCCAAGGGGAATTCCTGGGGTCACTGGGAATTTGAGTGCTTCACATTTTAGCTCTGAGACCCTGGTCAGAAAGGTTAGTTAAGCAGAAATTGTGTATTCAGAGGAATTTTTCTCATAAGATCATCCTGGAGGAGGAAAGGATGAATTAGCCCTTTGGATCAGCTCTTCAGAAAGCAGCGGCAAAAGTGATAACTGCATTCTTTAGAAAATAAGGAACAATCTCCTGTTGTCTAAACCACTGGCATGGAAAGAGGCTGGTCCTGCAGGCAGGGCAGGGCTGCCAGATCAGCAACACGTAATTTCAGAACAAATTAGATGTGGAGAGTGGATGGTTCAGGATATTGAGATGGGGCCCTTTCCAGCTAAATCACCAGTGTGAATTCCAGCCCAGCTCCATAATTACTGATAATGGTTTGGTGATCCCCACGAAATGTACCTCAGTCCAGTTAGCTGGGAGATATTCCAGTCATATAAAAGCTCACTGGGAACTATAGATGTCCACTGTCTAGAGGACTGATTTGCATGACCAAAGAGTGCCAGCTGCAAAGGCTTCAGGAAAAGGAGCCTGGCTAGTTGGAAAAGGGGTTTGGTGGTGACTTGGTCAGAGCCTTGTGATCTGTGATGGCTTCAGTTGTTGGCAGAGAGAGATGTATACTTTTGTTTTGTCAGAAACTTGGGGTTTTTATTTCTTGGCAGAAACTTATCCTTAAACTAATTAGTTTAGTGGGGTTTGTGGTTCAAAAGACCCGGTCTGCTATACTGCTGGATCTTTCGTTTTGACCTTTGCCAAATTCAAAGGAGTAAAGGTACATTATTTACCTTTACAAAAGTGCATTGCTTTGTTCTGTGTGAGTAATACCATTTCAAATACTTGCTTTGCTTTTAGCTGGTCTGTGTCCAGCCTCTTGGCTTGAATCTCTATGCACTGTAACCCTTGAGTTAAACTGGTTTGTTGTGTGGAGTCTGTATCTTGATATCGTTCATTTGCTGAGGGATGGGATATCCTAAAGACACCAGTGCTCCAAACCCTACCTCTTTCGTTTCTAAGCTTTTCTTCAGAGCTGCAAAGGTCCTTAAATTGTCTCTTCCTTTGGGACTTCTCTATCTGCAAGCAATTTCTTGATTTCCCATGAGGGAATATCCCTTGACAAAGAATTTCCCGTTATTCTCCTTAAAGAGTAATGAAGCAAAGTACTTAACTTCTCCTCAAACCCCTCAGTAGATATAATTGTCTTCTGTCCTTCTTGGTTTAGGAAAAAATTCTTCACATCCTTGTATTAATTTTCAGAAATGTCTCTTGAATAATCAAAATGTTTCTCCTGCTTTTAAAAAATAATTTTCTTTTACAGAATTTGTTCTAAATGTCTACTTTCTGCCTTTCCTGTTGGATGCTAGAACTGGCTATTTTTCACCCTGGAGCTGTGCTGCTTTCTTTCCTCATGTAGCTTCTGGTACAGTGGTTGTAGTGGATCTCTGAAGTTAAGAAAGTGATTATCAGTAGAGGAGGACATTGACCAGAGAGAGTGCAGGACACTGCCCACAGTCCCTGGGATTCACAAGGAAGTAGTTTTCATAGAATTGGTGGAAATTGTGTTCTCCTGTGTAAAGAAGAAAAAAAAATTACTATGTTGGTAAAGAACATTGTTGGAGAACACAGAAAACTGAGTTCATCAGCCCTTGGATTTTAAGGATATCTTTAGACTTTTCATACTGTGTTTTTATAACATAGTGTTTATTTGCTTTGACATGTAGGTTGTTAAATTCAGAGTGACTTTCAAGACATTGTCTGCTCATGAAAGTGTATTTGTGTGATTGTGTTGTGATACCTCTGTCCTGATACTTGTATGCTGGTGTAGCAATTTATGTTGTTCTTTGTATTTCTGTTTTCTAAATGTCTCCACTCACAAAACTTCAGACAGGAAAAAAAACCCACCTCTGTGGAGGCAGGGCTGAAACCTGGAGTCTTCCCACTCCCTAACTAAAAACGTGAGTGCAGCTCTAAATGAGGTGGAAGTTGATGGCCGTGGCTTCCTCCCCATTCCTCAGGCCCAGGATGAATTTCCAGGCCATGTCCTCCCAGGCAGTGTGTGAGGCTGTTCTTTCTCAGATCTCTCCCAGGAGGGCAAACACTCAGGGGAATGATGACATGACAGCAATCACAGGCTGCTGTAAAAGCACACAATCTCTTTTTTCTTTTGCTTGTCTCTCTCAACTGGGACATTTGTCCTGCCAGCTGAAATCAGAAGGGAGCCTGTTTGGGTTTCCTACTAGATTTGAACGTGCACTGTTTTTTAGGGTGGATATGTCTTCATTATTTCTACTCTTATCATGAATGAGTCTGTACTGGATGTTTTCAACCACAGTTGACCTTCAGTGAGATATGGATATTGAGAGTGAGCTGACAAAGAGTAATTGGGAGAAGATCCTGGGCTATCAGAGACGTGCTTTCTCTGTAGCCTGCAGCTTTGAAGATTCCCACTGCTAAAATTTTAACAGGACGGCTCTAACTGTATGTTAAGCCTGATGGATATAGAAAATATGCCCTCTGGCACAGTGAGGGAGCCATGTCTCTTTTCTTCCCCCTCTTCCTCAGGGGATAGAATAGATTTACTTATGATAGACAGGTACCTGAGTATATTGAGTGGTTCCTGTGTGGGGTGCTCCATGCAGTGATACATTTCCAGTATGCTCAGGGTTTTTCTGCTAATGAAAATGTCATTGCTGTCTTTAGCAGACTGATAGCAACTGCTGCTCCCAAGTCACAGTAGCAGGGTTTGGAGCTGGGAATGGCAGGGTAGACACTTCATACTGGATTGTTTTAAAGAGGTCACAAAGGTTTCATAATTATGCCTGACCCCCATCCCTTTAAGTTCTGTAATACAGCAAGCTGCTTTTCAGCAAAGAGAGAAACTGTGTATAATTATTCTTGTGCAAGTGGATAACTGTGGGGAAAGTTAAGTGATCTGCCCAGAACCACAGGGAAGTGAACTGCTATAGTAAAAAAAGATTTCTAATGCTCTGTCCTGTGGTCAAGTCTGTGCTGCTCCACCTCTTCACTGAGCTAGATCACAGACCTGGTTTATATGAGCTGGTTTTATTTGCTTTGAGATGAAAGGGGTAAAGGTCTTTTTTCACTAAGTTGTGTGGGAGCACAGACTGGATAACCCCTCTGAAACTGGGGTTCAGACCTGGGACTTGATGGTGCATTGACTCAGAAGAAGAAACAGTTGAGCTGAACAGGAGCTGTTTCCTACAGAGAGACTTCATAAACCAGAAACCTCCAAGTCAGTGGAACCCTGGTAATACAGTGCTTAAAATGCACTTCTCAACAAAGTAAATGCAGATTATGCTTATGTAGGGCCTCAGCTCACAGCACAGTAACTCTGTCAGATAGTGTTTTCATTGAAATGAATAAATAAAAATCATGGCATGTTGCATTACAACAAAACACTTGAAAACACAAAATTGAATCTCCCTCACCTTGAAGTTATCCTTCCATTATTGATTCCCTTGATGCTTCTTTTTCTTTTTTTTTTTTTTAAGATGAGCAGCAGTAGCAGACAGTTGTTGTGTTTTGAGAGCAGCCTGCTCTTAATCCGGTGGTGCACCAGCACTGTAATCCCCTGGTGCTCCAGAATAGCCTAGTACACTCCAGCATAGCAGCCAGCCCTGTGCCCACAGGGCAAGTTAGGCAAGGCACGAGGTGACTGCCAGGCATGCAGAGAACAGGGCACTGCTTTGATGGTGGTTTATTGGGGTTAGATGTGAGTTGTTTCTGCCTGCCCATGCCCAGGTGTGGCTGGCACAGCAGGGCTGCCTGCTGCCGACAGCCGGTGGCAGGGCCACGGTGGCAGCTGGCAGAATGGAATTGCTGGCCCCCCTCCGTGTGCTGGCTTCTCCTGGGAATAGGCCCCCAGTATGCTCTGGTGCTCCACTCCTCTCCTGCCTTTTGTTTCCATAGATTAGAGCAAGAGAGAAAAAGTGGAGATCTCTCTTGGAAGCTTTTTCTCCTTGCACCAGAGCGTTACTTGGAGTAAATTATTCACACCTCCATAACGTGATCTCCCTCATTTTCTTTAGGCCTTATTTACACCGTGCTTTGCCCCAGTTACAGCCATTAGTTCCTGTTCAGCAGAGCTACAGCATAGGAGGACAGAAACACGATTTTCTTTGTGCAGATTTATACCACTTTCTGTTAATGACACCGTCCTGGCAGTGTAGGGATGTGTATCTGCTTTCACCCTCTCCTGTTTGATGCCAGATCACGGGCATTTTCTCCCATCTAGGCTGCGCTTTATGCTTCAGTCAGCTGTAAAACAGCTCACCCAGGCTGTGTGGCTCAGAGAAGGGGCTCCAGCCCTGGATCCGAGAGCCTGGATTCTGATTCCTGGTTTTTCCCTAGATTTGATGTGTGACAATGAGCAAATCTTGCTTTCTCCCAAGCATCTGTTTCCTCAGTTGTAAAATGGGAGAATGACATAAGCTGATTATGTAGCCTTTGAGGTGGGTATGTGTGCTTGCTACTGTGGACAAAGGAAAAAACAGTGTGAAATAAAAGTTGGATAACTGAGTGGGTTTTAAATGTTCTGGTTAAGATATTTTCTAATCCTGTTTATTTTTCCAAGAGAAGCATGGGGGTGTATTAGCACAGAGCAGAGAAGAGGAGCTGCTTTGGAGTGCTGATGCCACCACCTCAGCACGGAAAATAATCTGTGAGGCTTGTTTAGAGGGTTGCAGGAAGGAAGTTTCCCTGCCTTGTGGATGGAGCTGGATTTGGCTGCACCCTGCCTTGCTGATAGCTGGTATTTTCTGTGACTGTCATCTTTTCATAGGCATTTCAGCTTAAACTTGCCTTTCAGGAGTCATTTTATGGCCATTTTGGTTTTGAGGAAAAACACAAACCTGTCTGAAGGAGTAGACTGGATGGAGATGCTGGATTTTTGCAGACCCTGTAGCAGCAGCACACTTGCCCTGAGATGTGTGAGGTGACCAGCTCGTACCTCTGGGGCAGTAACACACAGAGCTGAGCTGGCCTTGCCGGGTTTTTATTGGGAACTGCAGAGCTGAGCAGCCAGGCAGGCTGAGCAAGCTGCCCTCAGACACTGCCCCTGCCTGTGGCATCTCTGGTACCCAGCTAACCAGTGTGTTTGTGACAACATGGTACAGACTGTGCACAGGCAAGGAGCTTCTCTGTGATCAGGAGGAATTCTCCAGCTTGGAACTGGGCTCCAGCATTTGTTTTGAACCTCACTGTTAAACAACCGGATGCTGAGCTTTCTCATTAATGTCCATTTAATCCTTCCTTAAGCGTGGTTCACATTGTCCTAATCCAAAGCTACTGCACTGCAAAGCATGGAAACCGTGAAAGGAACTTTTCATTAATTGTTCTCTCACTTTTTCTGTGTGACTTCTGTTTCCTTCGCAGTGTGTTTTTGTTTGCAGCTTGATCTCGTACCCATTTCAGCCAGTAATAAAATTCACGTTGACTTAACTGGGTGTTGCCAGTGTTAACTGTATTTTCCACAGAAATTCCTGCTGTTGCTAGCCTGCATTCAATGTTGTTCACTTAGTAAGGGAAATTGTGTCTAATAAATAAGAAAAGATGTGTGCTTGAGGGAACCATGGCCTCTGGTTTCCTACATTGCTTCCACTGCTTGATTGCACAGAGTTAGGTAACAACTGGGGCTCTCAGGGGGAAATTAAGATTAATAGTTCTTTAGACTCAGAAACTTGCCTTTAAATTTTCCTGAGAAGTACCTAAAATGTATTGGGAATGGCATTAAGAAAACCAGTAGCATGTAGCTGTGACAGTCCCTGTGTTTCTCAGTGTGTTTTGTCTTGTTGTCGTAAAATGAGCACAATTGAAATCCTCTGTCTCAGAAGAGCAATGAGTATTCATGCACTAACAACTGGGGGTTCTCGTTTTATCAACAGTTAGTTGCTTGCAGAGAGGAAAAGTATTGAGAAGTTGATTTTGTGCTGTGCAGGGTTCCTGGAAGAATGATGATGTACAGCATTTTAACGTGCTTTCTCCCATCATTTCCTCCTCCTCCTTCTGTGCTAACTCTCCTCTTAAAGCTGTAAAGCTGCCGAATCTGGTCTTTTTCGGATTTGTGGGAAAATTAATTGTGTGTGACTTAAGAGCTCTGCCTACTCCTAATTGAAGGCATAGAGGACTGAAGCTTTGAAGAAAGCATAATTTTTCCCTAAATGTTTCCCAGTCATTTGAACTGAGTAGATGTTAATGAAAACCAGCATTAAAACAGACAAACAAGCACCCCCCTCAAAGAAAGAAAAATTAAAAATCAGTTGAATAAAGCCCTTTCCTGTCACATACTCACTAAACCATTCTCCACTGCCCTTTGAAATAGGCTGCACCTGGCCCCAGTGGTACAGAAATGCTTCAGCTGGGAGGTTACAGTGGCTAAAAATTCAGCATTCTTTTTCTAACTTTCAGATGCAAAAAGAAAACGCAGCACAGACAGCTACTCATCAGATTCGTGGTTAGACATGGATGAAGAATCTTGTGATGCCCATCTCCAGGAGGAGAAGGATGACAGCTTGGATAAGAACTCCAGATCCTTAGTGGACGGCTCCTCCTCACCCAACAGCACACACTCAGAAGGGAAGGAGGCTGCAGGGAGGAAACAAAAAGCCACAGTAATGAGGTACCTAAAAAGAACTTTGTCCAATGAGTCAGATGACAGCGTAAAATCAATGACCCCAACGGACTATCCCAAAACACCCACGGGGTCTCCAGCTACAGAAGTTTCAACCAAATGGACTCACCTCACAGAATTTGAACTGAAGGGTTTAAAGGCCCTGGTGGAAAAGCTTGAATCTCTCCCAGAGAACAAGAAGTGTGTTCCAGAAGGCATTGAGGACCCGCAGGCTCTCCTGGAGGACATGAAGGTGGGTGTGATAATTTCCTGGTCAGCACAAACTCTGCTCTGTGGGCACAGAAGTCATCAGGAGAGCAGAAGGCAAAGTTCTGCTGCAGAGGGGTGGCAGCTGGGCTGTGGTGACCAGCTCATGTCAGGCTGCTCTGCCACAGACAGGGAAATTTTGCCTTGAACCAAAGCTGTCTCTGGCTCCTGTTTGCAGCCAGATTTAAGTGACACAGTCCTTTCTGACTGTCACAGCAGTGGCCAAATTTTATATCCTCTCATAATTCAGCACTTGTTATGTCCCACATGTAAATATTATACCTCAAAAAGTCTGTTTATATTTATAGTCTTAATCAGCCCCTTTTGGTCTCGTGTCTCCCTGGCGTACACCTCATTAGCTGACATGTACAAAATGTAAATACTTGATTGCAGCTCAGAAGACAGATTGTCTGACACTTCCAGTTGCTTTTTTTTTCTTTCACCTTTTTCATTTTCCTTTCCTCCATTGCCCTCTATAGGTTGATAATTATTCTCCACTGGTACAATATATTTGGTTTGGAGATGGTGTGAGGAGTGAGTGCTCACTAGTGACACAACTTCTCTGTAGATTTTCAATCTGAACAGTATGAGTCTTCAGCTACGTATTTTCTATACACAAGAGCTCTGTAAGGCACAGTGTGAGGGGGAAAATATGTGTTTCTGTGGTAAATGTGGAGAGAGCCAGTACTTTTTTAGTGCAAGTAGTGTAACAGCTGCTTAGAAAGGCTTCAAAGCCAGTTAAAGAAGGCTGAACATGTGCAGTGTGTAGTGGAACCACATTCCCTGATCTTGGAGCCTGGAAGTGTGATACACTGCTCTCGTTCTGGTAAACCACAAGAACTCAGAAATTCTCTTCTTGCAAAATCAGCCACTTTGTGCATGAAAGTGGACACACCTGCTCAAAGTTGTGGATGTAGATTCATGAGCTTGCTCTGGGATCAGTTATCTTCTAATCAGAAATCAAAATGAAGAATTTGTGGTGAAGCAGAAGGAATGGTCATGTTACTTCTCCAAGCTTGATGCACAGGATAATTTTCACTTAAAAATCCAGAAAGGGGTGCAACATCTAATGGCTGGTGCAGATGTTCTGAGTGGGATCGTGCTCCTTCTTTGGATGACATATTCCAGAGTGCTGTGAGACATCTCCCTAGAACACAGCAAGGTACCATATGTGAATCTGGCTTAAAGCTCTGTGTGGGAGCATCTGTTTTCTTATTCCTCTCCAGACCAGTGGATTCACTCACTACAGAGCTGGAGAACTACAAATGGACATTTTAAAAAAAGACCAATATCACCTTTTTGGTGATACTGTGCTGTAACTGGTATTGAGCAAGCACCTGCCAGTTTATTGTGTGCAGCAGGAGTTCCATCTCCTTTGAAAACTGCCTGCTTCTAAACTTTCCGTCCTTGACAGCACACACTGTAACCATCAGGATGTGTAACAACATCTGGATACTGATGGTTCCCTGCTGGTTAAAGAGCCCATGACCACATCTAAACATCAGAAATGCTGCAGAATTGTTCGCTCTGGAATCATCTCTGGATATTTGGCCAGTCTGGGACTGATTAGTCAGAGTGAGACCTTTTTAAAACCATATTAACTCAAACATCTTCTTCAACAGTGTCTAGAGAACTGTTAAAGAACTTTTTCACCCATCTTTTTTAGAAGATTGACCCACATATAAACCAGCCCTCAGTTTTATGGCAGAGTAAATTAATTAAAGTCCATACAGTCAGCTTCCTCCATAACTCCCTGTGGCTGCACAATCCACTTCCCAGGTGCTCTGAAGGAATGGGGGCAGTTTGGGGCAGTTGGGTATGTTTCCTCCCAGGTCAGGAGGGGAGTCCAGGATTCCCAGCACAGGCCTTCTCTTTGCTCATCAGCAAATTGTCACAGGCAGCCACTGACAAGGTGTGTCTCATTCCCACCTACTCTGGAACCCTGGATGCAACAGCCCATCACTGCTTTCTGCTACTGTGTTTGTTGATGTGGTGGAGAGCAGTGCAGTGGAGCCAAAGCATCCAATCTCAGAGCATGAGATTTGTTTTATTCAGTTTATTCACTTCAAAAAAGCCCCAAAACAAACAAAAAACCACCAAAAAAACCCCAGAAACAAACAAACAAACAAACCAACAAAAAAACCAAAACCAACCAACCAAACAAAGAAAAACAAACCCGAGTGTGTTTAGAACTTTTACCTTCAAAGGATGGAGCATGCTGAGGGAGGGTTACCAAGTGACAGATTTTAGTCCTCTGAGCATGCACCCAGCATCATGGTCCTTGCAGGATCCCTGTGTTCCTTGGTGTAAGGATGCAGCTGTTATCCTTGCTGTTCTGTCAGGTACGGATGTTCAGCCCCTCAGCTGAACAGGGTGAATGAATGTTCCCTTGGGATTCCCAGTGCTCCACACATAATGGATGGGCTGTTGCTATCACAGGGAACTGGGGTGCAAAGAGATTAAGATAAAAGTAATTTTGAATACTGGCTTCATGTGCCACAGAACAGTTAGTGTATTTAACAGTGACATGTGCAAAAGATGATTTTATTGAAACGGTAGTGGCTTAACATTTCTGCAGAGCAGGAGTTCTGACCTTTAGCATCCAGATCCCAAGGCAGGTGTGAGGAAGAGCAGGAACACACAATTCATGACTGCCTGTGGAAACTTAAAAGATTTGCCCTGTACCACACAGAGACATAATGGCAGAGGAAGAAATACAGTCCATTTTCCAGAATGGTATTTATCTCCTTGACCACTGAATCATGTTCCCTCTTACTGTGCTACTGATTTTCCAACCTGTACAGATAATAATGCGAGGGGTTTGCTGATAGCATCAGCAGTGGAGTGAGCAGAGGCCTGCCCCTTTACCTCACCCTGATGAATACTCACAGCACCAGTTAGTTGTGTGACTGAATGGAGGCACGAATCCTGCAGGAGCTGTGCAAATGACCCGTGCTGTGACTGTGTTTGGTTGTATTAACAAGGTTTATTTCATGGGCGACCCAACGTTCAGGCATGTGATGTATTAATAATGCTTCCTATTAGAAGTACCCTTTTAGTGCACCCATTAGAGAGTTATTTTTAACAAATGCATAGCAAGAACATGCTCTGACAAAGTCTGAAAGCTCTTGCTCTGCTTGGAAAGTCTTAAACAAGTTTCTTCCTGAAGCAAATAAATCAGTGTTTATTGTAGCACTTTTATTTCTTAATGAAATACACTCAGGAACTTTTTTTGTATGACATTCAAGTCTGTCTTTGTGCTTCAGGAAGATAATTAATGTTTTCAGAAAACAGGATATGGGCAGTTAAATTGGAGAAAGGCAACCATTTTATTCAGTGATGTGAAGTTCCACAGAACTAATCGGGGTAGCTCACAAAGAATCCATGCTTTCCCAGCTGAGCAGGAGCACAGTAAAGGATGGGTGACTGGATTACTGCTCTTAGTGGTAAACACAACCACAGCTATATACAGCTCTTTAATGTCAAGTAGGTGAGACTTTCTGAAGTAAAGTAATTTATTTTCCTTATGAGAAAGGAGACTGAAAAACTAAACTAAGCCTGTGTAAATTCCTTACACATCATCTAAGCACCAAACTAACTGTGCCTGTCTGGTGGGGACACAGCAATCCAGAAGTGCCAACTGCTGCCTCTGCAGATTGAGCACCCATTTATCACCGTGATCGATGGAGTGCAGCAGCACAAGGGAGGCTTATTTGCAGAGTGGAATAGGCCTCACTTGGAGAGCAGGTCAGTTCTTCCCTCAGCCCAAACAAGGAATTAAATCCTTGCTGGCTGCAGCAGTGCTGGAGTGGGCTTATGCATGAAGAAGAGAATAGAGAGGTCACCATTGTACTCCTTGGTGTAGTTTGCACTCCACAGGACAGGTAAGGCTGAGCAGAGCTTCGACTGTGGAGCCCACATTAAACCCACTGCCAGAGATACTCACCTGTGTGCAGCCTCTGATTTCAGCACATAACATTTCTGTGTGTTACCAGTGGGATGGTAATTGCTCTGCTGCTGTTGGGGAACAGGATTGTGAGATCTGCCTCTTACTAGTACCACAGACCCTGCCCACTTCAAAGCAAAAACGCTGCCCTTCCTCAGAAGGGCCTGTGGAAGTCCACTAGAGCAGAAGAAACTCACTTTGAAGAACAGAGGTTGTCAAATATCTGCAACTCCTTGGCAGCAGGAGAAGATTCTTGTGCAAGACAGATGATATCTACTGAAATATGTTCTTACTTTTTCTTGCCAAGAAATCTTACCCCCTTCTCATTCTGATGACAGAAAAAAACCTCCCTCCACTGAATGCATTTCAGGGGAGTTGTTCCTTGCTGTGCTTTTGAAATTAATGGCTAAGCTGAATTCTTACATAGTTAATCAGCTTCTTCCCTTCATACCTGCTGTTGTCACCACAGCCCTCAAGTGTAATGAATCGGGCTGCCTTGTGCTGGAAGAGCATCACGTTGTTCCTCTAACTAGAGCCCCATGGCTTTTCTTTATCTTCTTTTTTCTTGTTTTTAAGCAGGTGAACAAAACCCTGCCTCCCCCAGCCTGTTGTGAGCTGACACTTGACGCTCCAGTCAGCGCAACTGTGGCTGTGCTGTGGCTCTGTGTGCAGACAGCCCTTGTTTTCAGCTGCCTCCCATGATAAGCTGCCATAGTTTTACATTTCTCCTTGGATAATATTTTCACGTGATACATATGATAACAAGAAACCTTCATTACCTTGCCAAGTTCTTGGAATATACTGTGCTTTCCATTGAACTCTGAGTCTCTGACAGTCGTTAGTGGAAATGTTAAGGTTTTCTGTCTTACAGGCTTTCAAACCTAAGAGTGGCAAAGTAAAAAGGGATTAATTTGTCCTTTGTTTATGGCTCTCAAGCTGCCTCCTTGTTCTGGAGAATTTTGGCTTTGCAATGAGAATACAAAAGAGCTCTCAGTTTTAGGACTGAACTTTCAGGATGTGGTCACAGCTCAGTTAATGCAGTGATCTCTCTCCAAATAAAAAGGACATGAGAAAAGAGGTGCTCACTTCACCTCAGCTTGGCCAAGAGTTAATTTACCAGTGATTAGTCCCTGTGTAAAAGCTGTTGGGTGTTGCACTGGAAGAGCAGGTACAATACAGACTCTGCATCACAGCCAGGTTGGGGCAAGTTGGGTTTTTTGCAAACCCCTTAGTGCAGCCACAGCATCAGGCTGATGAAACTGGGCTTGTACTGGTATCGCTTGTTTTGGTCACTGGTGCTGCTCTTGGCCTAACCAGTATCACCAACAGCCTTGCTGGTGTGGTGGAGTCTGCAGGAGCAGTGCTGTGCTGTGGCTGTGCTGCCTGGCAGGAACACAGCTCTCATTCAAGCACAGGCTGGGGAATTGCGCTGAGTGTGACAGGTTGTCTGAGCTCCAGGGAGAGAGTCAGCCCCAGAGACACTCATCCAGACTCTGGCTCCTGGGGACTGGAACATGCCATCACACTCTGGGCCTTAGTTGGATGATTACAGATGAATTCCAAGTGCACTCCCTATTAAAACAATTACTGTATTTTAAGCTCTTTTTGTATAGCGTGTGAAATTACTAATTACTAGAGTGCTGCACTGGGGACTGACAGAGCCTGCTGCCTGTTGTTGGCTAATTAAGCTCTTTCCATATACTTGGGAGCAGCACTGCTGAACTTCTTTGTTTGGGGTCATCTCCTGAATATTCTGTTGAGGTAATTTCCAACCTGCAGTTCTTATTTGTTGTATGGGAACTTTTTTTTTGGTCTTTAACCTGTCAGTGGTGATTTGGCCTTCAGTTTTCAGCAGCACAGCAGAATCCTTCTTCCAGCTCGTTTTTTGTTTTCATTTCTTCCGTTTCAGCCACCTGAACTCCAAAATGAAGAGCTTTGTAGCTAAATTAGTGAGCATGTAGGGAGTCACGGGAGGCGAGTGTGGACTATTCCCAGCTGCACCGCTGAGTGTTTTACCACCTCTGTGCTGAGTTACTGGTCATGGGAGTGATTCACAGTGGTGGAAGCTGTGTCAGCCTGTGCAACCCACTCATGAAATTTCTAGAACAGTGCATCAAAGAAAAGGGTTTGGTGGGGGTGGAAGGGAGGGGAGACCAATCTTTTCCCCTTCATGCTGTCCATAGTCAGATCCTTTCCTAGTGAACACTTAGGAACCTGAGTGCCTCAGCTGGTCTCATAAAGGGAGCTGGATTCCAGCAGCTCTGTCCTGCCCATCATGGGGGAAGGAAGGGCAGTGGGAATGATGGTGCTCTTGGATTGCCATATGCAAAAAGATGAAAGGTTCCAGAGTACATTTTTATTCTTGGCTTACCTGAATGACCATGCATCTGAGCATTGCTCCAGACTACACACCTGATGCTCTGTGGCAGCTGAAATAACAGGGGCAGAACCTCACTGCTTCGCAGGCCTTCCGCAGCCTTGATTAGGAGAGAGGGGGTCGGTTGTGGGGTCAGTTGAGATCTAATGACCTGGAGTTTGAGGGAGAAAGGTGATAGTGGTAAGACACCAGTGTTGGACTCACCAGTATTAAAGAATTCTGTAACATTTGAGGTGCTTGATGGCTGATTTTGCTGCCTGTTTTGCAAGAAGTTTCCCAGTTTGGTTAACGACAGGTGCGAGACTTTCAGTGGGAATTGGAAGTTTGGGAGCACAAGTAACTTGCAGAGATCTTGTCACTCTGCCATGAGAGCAGAGTATTGTCTTCTGTAGGGCTCTGGACTCTTCAGCTGGAGAAATGTTTCTCTGGTTAATAAAGGCCTTTTCATTTGCAACAGAACATACTGAAGGAACATGCTGATGATGACCAAAATCTTGCCATTTCGGGTGTCCCTGTGGTCAGCTGGCCCAAGAAGACCACAAAGGTAATGAGACACAATTACTTACTAACCATTGTTGTGCCTGGTGTTTGTTTATCTATAATCTGACAAAGTGCTGTATATTATCTGTAGGCAGCTGCTAGCATTTTTAACACAAAATGTTACTTTTAATGGTTTTATGATTAAGACTTGAAGCAAAACAAAAAAGTGCTTCACTAGGGAGAAATCATTGGAGTTTCCATTTAAAAATAATTTGTTTGGGCCTTACTTACTAGTATAAAACTTTGATATGTCTTGATCGTTTACTAATTATGGTTCAATCTAAAAATTTTGATGCATTTTGTGTAAAATTAAATGATGTGTAAATGCTACAAATCAGTCAGTTATGGAGCACTCTCTGTATGACAGGATGGTTTTTCTCTTACACTATGAGACTTCCTCAGTGCTCTGTACAATGTGCCACTGTAACTTTGAAGCACTGTTTTCTGTCCTTATATCCCAATTTTTCCTCCTATACATGGACGTAATTCTTTTCACTTTGCAGGAGAACCATGAGGTTTGTTTCGTTAAGGCTGATAAAGAATTTGAAATAATTAACGAAAGAACAATGTCAAAAGGCTGGTTGTTATTTATAACAGTGTTATGTTTACCACACTCCAGTTATTCAGCACGCTGTAGAAGCAGCTTTGCTTATTTAGAAGCTGTCTCATCGCTTCTATTTTTACTTTCATTTTTCACTGAATTAGTTTTATAATCCATTATTTCTTTAGAAACGCTGAAGGGGTCGGTCAGCTTAAATCAGGCTTCGATCTGAAAATCTGTTGTTGTTACATTGTAGATACCTTTCAAATAATTATCAGGGAAAATAATTCACTCAGTTCTCACTCTTTGTGCTGGTGAACTTGTTATGGCACATGTAGCCATGAGAATTTGCTGTTTGCAGATGGGAAGTAGGAGACCATAAACATGAAACTGCCAGAGGAGAGTGGGGCAGGATGAGCACATCACGTTCCTTCTTGGTCTCCTTTTGGGTTTTAGCTCAGCACATTTCAGAGGAATTGTATCTTGTTAAATACATAGTTCGCTTTTAGTTTATAATACATCCATGAGAATATGCTCTGTTTTTAAAACATTGGTTTAGAAACAACAGTGGAAAACCTTGAGAAATAGGTGTGGGATTCTCCACTGGTTTGATGGCTGCTGCTCATTCCATAGTCAGGTATATTTTAGGCATTGAATAAAGCAAAATCTCTGTGACCAGAGAAAAGGTGGTGTGGGAAACATAGAAGATAAAACTAAGGAACAACTGACTTCCTTTTGAGCATGTGAGAGAAGGGAGGATCTGGGTGCTTTGAGGCTTTTATAAGCTTTGGCAGTTGTTAATGTTCTTGTTCGCTTTATTTTGGAACCTTGATAAGTGCTTCATTTCTTCTATTTTACTTCTGTGTATTGGCAACGTAACTGCAACTGTAAAGAATTTGTAATTTTTGTGACTTAAATCTTACCCTTTTTTGAAAAATCCATCTTGCTGGCTGCGAGGGGTTTTTTTCAGGTGTTTATTTTCCTTCTGCCTTTCTGAAAGCAAAAACTTTTGGGAGGCATCATTCCCACTGGTATGGCACTATCAAACATACCAGTTAATAACAAATACAAGGAGAACTTTTACAGAAAGGCAGATTTCAGGTTGAAGTTTGGAAATAAACAAAAATTGATAGCTGAAAAAAATTCTTTCACCATCCTCTTCATATTTGCTGTGCTTTATCTGTGATCAGTTTGTGTTATGTCTTATGTTTTAGTTCAAAGGTACACATGCAGATAGGGCTGCACATTTCCCAAGAGAAATTTGTTGTTGTGCTTCTAATTGGCAAATGTCCTTGTCATCTTCCATGTTCCAGCTATTTCCCTTCCTGGGAACAGAGGCCAAGTGAACAGGCTGGGAAGAGACGTCTTAGAGCTGAGTCTTTGAGTCCCAAATTAAAATCTGTGGGAAAGACAATATAGGGGAGATTTGTCTAAAAGCAGTTTTAGTAGTTAAGCTTGGTTATTTCTCCTTTGTTCTCGGTAAGCCCTGATAATGAAATAGAAGATTTTACAGAGAAGAAAACCTTTAGGGAGGGGGAAACTCCCTTAGAAAATGGATTGCAGGTGGTGAAGCAAGTCTCCATGGCCAGAAGATTCCACAAATGTTGAGCACAATGCAGGGGAGTAAAATCTACCAGTAATTTTTCTTTCTGCAGTCTTGCTCTTGTAGCATTTATAGGAGAAATGGCAGATATATCCCAGTGCTTTCCCTGAGATCCTTGTGTTCAGAGGGAGCAGGGGATCCAGTACAGCACAGTACTGGGGCTGTAAGGAGACATTGCAGCTTCCAGGGACAGGAGGATAGTCTGATTTCAAGCCATGAAGGAAAAGAAGGGAGCTGAAATCCAGAAAGAAGCAGTACATGGAGCAGAGTACATCTCTCTTGCTTTCTCCCAAGAGAAGGCTCCAGAAGAGATTTAGAAAGACAAGAGCAGCAGATGGAGAAGGAAGAATAAAGCCAGCATTAAATGCCAAAACATTTCAAACAAAATGGAAATTACTGTAAAGAAAGGAGGGGAAGAGACTAGAAATGGTGAGAGAGCAGGATTAGGAGAGAAGGAAGTACTGAAAAGGGATGGAGTGGGAAAAGCAAAGAGCAGAGGGAGAGAACCCTGACTGAAGTCAGAGATCCCTGGAATAAGGACAGGGAGTGTCTAAGTAACCCAGCTTGGGGAAGGTCGAGCTTGGTTACAATGACTTGCTTTTGAAAGAACATGCCTTTGAATGGTTTTTGAAGCAGCAAATAATATTTCCCTTTAAAACAGAGTCAGTTTTCTTTCACCAGCATGCACAGAGCTGCAGAACAGCTTCTTGGAGCCTGTGATATGCTGGGGTTTAGGGAAGAAATGTATTAATTCACTTCAAATCCCACTTCAGGGAGGATGAGGTGTAATGGGCAGGACATTTAGCCAAGTACAGGGAAGACCTGTCCGTGTGTCGTGGCCCCGCGGTGCTGCCTCGCTCTGTTCACCTTTTCCAAAGGCATTTGGGGCTGCCAGGCACACTGCAGCTCCCTAAGAGAATGACTAGCTGGGAAAAGGAGCAGAAGTTATAACCAGCAATGGTTTAGTGAGGAGATGGAATAACTGGGTGACATTTGATGATCTTGTGGTTAGTGCACAAAATGGGAGGCCGGGGTCTGCGCCTGTTCCCAGCTCTGCTGCAGCACCTTGTGTCGTGTGAGGTGAATGGCACATTCCTGCTCCCTGAGCTTTTCCTGGTGGAGATGGGGCTTCCCATCTGGGATGCTGGGAAGTGAAATTAATGTTTATAAAGATCTCTGGCACCTTCAGTGGAAAGTTTTGTAGTAAAATGTACGAACCATTATTATTTTGCGGTAATAAGAGAGATGGAGTGTGATTCACAGACACCTCTTCAGATCATATTTACTCATCTTTATGGAGCTATTTTGAGTTGCTTGTGCTTCTTATAATTTATTGATAATTGTTTAGCACAATAATTACTCTCCTTTAAGCACCTCTTTTTTTTTTTCCCTTTGGAAACTCTTATTTCAGAGGAAGCAAGAACCTGTCTTTTTGTTTTAGCTATACAGTAGGAGAAAACAGTCCAGTGCCAGGGGTCTTAGGATATGTACAACAATCCTAATTTAGGCCTGTTGAAGGAATCAGGAATGTGGGACTGAGTGGATATTTGAAACCTGCTTGTCCTGATGGCTGACTGACAGTTTATGTACCTTCAGGCAGGACATTTCCTTGGCTGCTGGCACGGATGCAGCTGTGGATGTGCAGCCCCCATCCCATTCCTGTGCTGGAGGCTGTGCAGCATTGGCCTGTCCTCACTTGGTGCAGAGCTCAGTGTTCTCGGGGGGGTGTGCAATCATGGGTCATTAAGGTTGCAAAGACCTCCAGGATTATCAAGTTCACCCTTTGACAAAATCCCATTGTGCAGTGCTGTCCGAAGGGAAAAGCTCCATAGGGCTCCCTGCCTTCAAATGCTGGGTTCTTCAGCAACTAAAGAGAAGCAAGAAAACATCACAACTAACTTCTACGCCATCCCTGGGACATGAACTTTTAGGTGGTTTGAACAGAGCCTAAACCTGATTTTCCACTGTGGCAACTCATGGCTGGTCACTGGTGCAGGAAGCTGGTGATGCCAAACCCAGTCTTGAAACCCATTCCCATGAGTGACTCAGCCCTACAGTACCAGAGTTCCCATTTATCTGCACGGGAATTAGGGATAGTATTTTATTTAAGGAACTCAGAAAATGGCTCAAGCAGAAACCACATTTTTCGAACCATTTCCTATTTCTGGAAGAAAACAGTCAACTCCAGCAGCATGTAATTACACTCTGTGGCAGTGCCTTCTGTTTTTATCGTGATAAAGATCTTTAGTTGTCTATGAAGAGCAGCTATAAAGAACTAAAATATGTTTGGACTCTCCTGTTCTGTGAAGAGTTAGAAATGCAGACTGGGAGCTGGATTCTCATCTCTCTTACCTGGCACAAAACTAAAGCCACTGCATTTGAAATGAGAGTGAGTGTCCAAATATATTTAGGTCTGGCTGTGAGCAGGAGACAGAGCTGTAATTTTCAGTAGCTGGTTAACAGTGCTGCAATATGTGGCTGTTTCTCTGATGCCTGTTCATACTCTTTCTCCATGTAATTTTTACCTGTTGATTTTAAAAGAAGATAGCTGAGAAGTATAATAAGGAAATGGTAATATTCTTATTTAATGGAATCCTATTAATTAGTAAAGGCCACAAACTGAAACTTTGATTGGATTATTTGTTTTTTTAAACACAAGTTTCCCTGCAATTGGCAATGCAAATAATGTTCATAGCTTTGTATCAGGGCATGAGAACCAGGAAGAAAAAGTGATAATTGAAAAAAAAAAAAAAAGAAAGGCATCCCTCAGGATGATTTTTTTTGCTGATTTTTTTTGGATTGGGGTGGTCATGGGTGGGCATCACATTGAAAGGGACCTTCTGAGATGGCAGCATTTGATTTCTGTCATTAATGAGTTCTGTCCTACAGCAGTTCAGTTTGTACCCCATTGTTTTTACTAGAATCTTTTTGCAGAATTCTACAGATACATCCATGGATCTGAAAAAGAAGGATCAACTCATATGAGCTAATCTGTGAGAGGCAGAGCAAAAGGCTGATTCCTGTGGCTGAGGAAAGTCATGTTCCACCAGCCAACAGTGCTTGTAGCACTGTCCTGTTCTGGTGGTGCCATCACTGCTGTTAAAGGAGTCGTAGGAACAAAGCAGAAATAGAGAGATTCCCTTTGCTTATCTTCCCCATTAAGATGGAAGATTATATCTTCATCTTTTCTGCTTAGAGTCCCATGGTAGGATTTTTTTTCCTCTGTGAATTTACCTAATAATTTGTGGAACCTGTTGATCTTTTTGATCTCCTCAGCATCCTGTGCCAGTGTCCACTGCGGTTTAATGAAGCTCTGTGTAGATAAGTACTTCCTTATGTTGTTTTAGATCTGTCCTTTAATATCACAAACACACTTCATGCCCTCTGTATCATGCATTCTGAGAAATTTGAACGAGGTATCTGTTCATCTCTGTGCTGTCAAGGAATTTTTTATCTCCTTATTGCTGCGTTTCAGTATTTTTTTCCCCTTTTCCCAAGCTGAAAATCACAAGTTCAATCTTTTCTGGTATAAAAACCATACATTTGAGCATTTTTTTTTACTTTATTCTAGTTCCATTGTAGGTAGTTTTGAGGTGAGGGTGGATGTGGGACTCCACAACCACATATATTCAAGATGTGATGTTGGAGAGCAGAGACTGGCAGGACATGCCTGGTTCAGCATGGCCCAGCAGAGTGGAAGGGGGAGATGATTGTTGTGTAAGTCCTTCAGGGAGTGTAGTCATTGGGGCAGGAAAAGAGATATTTAAGCTAATGGACAATGTTGACATGGGAAGAAATGAATATAAACATACCATAAATAGATTTAGGCTGGAAATAAGATTTCATCATTGTTCGCAGTCTGAACCAAAGAGAACACAAGAAGAACAGTAGACAGCTGTGGTGAAAAGGGTGGTAGATTTTTAGAATGAACCTGTATTTTAAATAATAAAAGGCAGTTGGATTAGCCATCATCTGGAGCCCATAGATGTCCCTATGTACTTTCACATGTCTGCTGCCATTTCCAGCAAGAAACCTTTTTCCCTCTTTTTGGTGTTTCACCTTAAAAGTGCTGGGAAGAGAAGAAAATCTACCAGTTTTTAATAACAGAGCTCCTTTGTTTATTGATCCAATTTTATGTGACATTATGTATTGGATCAAACCTAAGAAATAGTAAGTAAATGGCCTAAGAATCAGTGGACACAATAAATTCAATTGCACACAAAAATTAGGGGGTAAAGCATAAAATGGAGTATTTTGATTAACTTGAAACCAGTGTGATTTTTCAGAAGTGTTGAGCATTGTTTTATATCAGGTTTCCTTTTAGTTCAGGGGGAGAGGTGTGAGGTGGACAAAGAACATTCCTGAAAACCTTTGAATAAGTGCTTCCAGTTTTTACTTGCTTGCTTACTAAGAATTCCTGCCATAGCTATCGCTGGGCCAGCTCCACCCAGAGAAGCAGGAGCAGTGAGGGACTCGTTACAGCAATTAGTGTTTTAACCAGAGTGGTGTCTGAAACAGATCTGAGCACGTAGAAATGGCACAACATCAAACCAGTATCAGCTTCAGGAGCCTGCCTGGGGCTACCACCAGGAAAGCAACATTCCATGGTGCAGCAGTGGGAAAACTCTGCCAGATTCCCTAAGACAGGCCAGTCCTTGGAGAGCTACTCAGGGTGCTTCCTGTGGGAATACAAATGTATTAGAAAGCACATATTGACAATTAAAAACAAGCACTTAAGAATTAAAATAGAGTCTATCTAGTGTTAGAAAAAATTTGGAAAGGATAAAAAAGGTAAAGGTAGATAAGACAGCAAAACAATCCTGTGTATATTGTTGTATTTTCTGGTTGAGATTCTGGGTAAGTTGTTCTATGCTGTATTTTTCTGGTTGAGATTCAAGTAAGTTTTCCATCAGTCATTCCAAGTGGTGCAGGAGCAAAAAGGAGATTTAAACTGTCACATTTCATTCTTGCCAGGCACCAGCTTAAAGGTGTTTGAAGTGATCCCACACAGCAGAGCCTGAACTCTGTTTGGTGTCAACAACAATTTTAAATGCCAGTAGTCTGCGAGGAGATTTGCATATACAAATATGTGTGTATTGTGAATCCGTTTTGTTGATAAAAAGTCCTGATTATAAAGTTCATAATCTACTGCAAATCAGGCATTTCTTCATAGTTACCAGATACTAATAATTACTTTTCTCCCAGAAAATAAACCAAGTACAAAAGAAAATGAGGATTTAAATCAATTTAAATTTGTTTTTCTCTTTACTGATTTAAATTGTGATTGGAATCAGTGATTTAAATAATTTTGAATAATTTGTGTTCTTTTACACTGTAGGATAGTAGATGCCATGTGGTAGGAGAGAGCTGAAATGTATTCAAGAAAAATACCCCAGTTCTGGCTCCTGACAAATCTATTAAGACACAAAACCACATAATTGAGGTTTGGGGTATATTTTTTTTCTAGGGGACATCCCACAGTAGCTGTACACATACGAAATTAAGGCCTTCCCCTGCTAAGTACACTTGGAGGCAGGAAAAAAACCTGATGTACCAGAACCAAAGGCTTCTTGGGGTACTGTGCAAAGGAGTGAAAGCTGTCGAAGCTACTGGGAGTTCCTGTCAAGCCTCTGCTTTCCCGGGGCAGCACTGCCCAGGAAGGCAGCTCCTTGCCTGACCTGTTTATTTTTCTGAGCACTCTTTCAGTGTCTTACACACATTAGTCCTCCAGACAAACTCATTTGTGCAGTAACTGGGTGCAGACCTGAGGAGTTCCAGGGTTTGGTGGATGTGTATCACACATAACGTGCCGTGGGGGGCTGGAACCAGATGGTCTTGAAGGTCCCTTCCAACCCAGCCCACTCCGTGACTCTATGAAAGAGCTTCTCTGGCTGTTGCCTCAGTATTTTTCTAAAACCTTTGCTTGGTGACTTGACAGATTATTTCTCACCTCAAGAGGCTGTACTTGAAATATTGTGTCCCTTCAGGGAGTAATTATAAATAGCAAGGACTTGAATGAGCACCTTCTTAATCTTCCATCTTTGACTTAATATTTTCACTTCTTATCAACTCTCAGCCACTTGCTTTGAAATCTGACCAATGCCTTTATGTGATTAATACATCAAACAGGTAAATTAGAGCCATTTTGACTCTGACTAGAAATCTAAATGGATTGGAAAAAAAATGAACAGACATCTCTGTTTTCCAACTGTTGTGCTCCAGGTATCACACAGGAAGATTTATGTATTCCTCCCCATTGTCATTCTTCTATCACAGACACAAATATTCAGTAATATGAATTTTCCCCAACTACGCCTTGACTGCCATTTTTCAAGACAGAAGCTTTCTCTTTATTTCATGACAGTAAAAGTGCTGATGAAAACTACTATAGTCTCAAGACCTTTTCCTTTGATAAGTGTATGTGAAATGAGTTGACAGATCTCAGATTTTATCACCAGGAGCCTGGCCTATGTTCATTGCTGAGCTGGCCAACAAAACCAGAGGCTAAGGTTTGAACCTGGTTTAAGAATTCCAACATCCTTGTGCTCTCCACCACCTCGACATCAAAACAATCCAAGCTTTGAGTTACATATCTGAAAGTTAATAGTTTTATTTCTGGATCGAAGCACATTGGCAGAGCAGTGGGAAAGGCGTTTGTCATTCCACAGTACAGGCCTTGCAATTATGGACATTAATCCTGCGTGCACTTTTCAGAACAAAATTGAATTGTATGTTCTGTCCCCAAGAAGATGGCTTCCTCTTAATTCCACAGCACATTGAAATTAAAGTCTGCTGAGAATATAAATGAGGGCTTGTTTCAACTTCATGACTTTTCCTGCAGGCACTAGTAGACCAGATAGAAGAGGGACAGCAGTGCTCTCCTGTTTGAAAGTAACAAACATAACAAAATATATGGGTAAATTCCAATAAAAGCAAAGCAGCTGTGAGTCTTAGCCTAGTGTGGTTTAGTTGTTAGTCCTGGATGTTTCCCCACAAATGCAAGTCAGGTTTGTAGGTGAGGACAATGAGCAATGAGCCCTCATAGGCAAACTGCACTTGAGCTTTTCCTTTGCTTACCATGTGTTTGGGTTTGGTCTCTGGATTTTCAGGCTGCTGCCCACACGTTGGACACAGCTGACTGTCTCCCAGTGTTCTGAGCTGTGTGTCAGAGCACACTGAGCCTCTTGCAGGAAAGCAGGTTTCCTATTCCGGTTAATCCACTCTTTCAGCCACATCTATTTGCATGTTCCTCCACAGCATGGCAGTCACTGCTTATCTTCTTAGGAACCTCTGTCACTGGTTTTTGCATTTACTGACAGAACGTGGCTTTTGGAGACACAAACTGTGCTGTGGAAACACTTTGTGCCATAAGGTTCTGTGGAAGAAGGAAGTATGGCAGGATTTCCATCATTTCCCAGTGGATAGTCCCAGTTGTGTCCTGGCTTTCCCTGCAGAGAAGAATCTGTCTTATGTGATAGATGAAGTCCATATTTCACCACTCTGCAGTCTTATTTATTACTTTTTTAAGATGACAGGGTGTTGGGGTTTGGGGAGGGTTGTTTGGGTTTTAAGGCTTATGAGTGAGTGAGTTCTGTCAGCACGTTCTGTCTGGGTTCCTGCTTGTTTGGGTGCTGCTCCTCTGCTGCAAAAGCCCACGGCTGTGTCCTTCAGGAGGGGTCTGTACAGCCCTTGCTGCCTTTGGTTCTCCTGGAACAGTGCTGGACCCTGCTTAGGGAACTATGAGCAGTAGCATTGCATCGAGGGAGCAGTGACATTGTTTCATCTTTTGTTACTTTATTTGATCTAAGGTTGATCAATCAGACTTTATTGAAAAGATTGTGACAGATACTCAGTGCATCTGATGGCAACTGTTATGTCATAGTTCAGATAAAGTAGATGGGAAGTAGTAAGATTGTGGATATTTAGGCTGTCAGACTGTCACTGCTAGTGTTGAGAATATAACTGAAATATTGGTTAAAACTCTTGAGAAAAGTGTCATGAAATTTGCCCAGGCCCAACAGTTAAGATCATATTTCATGTGAATGGACACTTACACCAAAACAATGAACCTTAGAAAGCTACTAGGTAACTCTCTTATTCTGATACAGGTCAATGATTGTGATTCATAAACATATCTGTGGGTTTCCTTTTCAAAAACATATGTGCTGGCCTGCAGAAAGCAGCAGCAGCTCAAATCACAACATCTTTTTTCAAGGACTTGCATCTCAACCAGCTTGAGGTTGTTTGTCCAGTTGTTTCCGTGTAAATATCTTTTTCTAATACCAGCTAAATATAGTACTCTGTGAAGGTGCATAAAAAGTTTCAAGGGAAGGTTAAACCAAAAGTGTGTTCGTGCCACATAAAAAACTTTATTTCACTTCATTATTGAGCATCATAAACTCTAGTGTGTAATAGGAAAACACGGATCCTGTTCAGCGCTGGCAGCAGCAGCTGCAATCTGTTGGTACAGGAGATGCTCAGGAGTGAGTGAGTACAGCACAGGGGTTTTAGTCGTCCTCCCCCATCTTGGTTTTACTACTTAAGGATATTTGCATGAGAATAAAATCTGGTTCTTTGGCACTCATCTGCTCCTGCTGTTTATTCTTCGCTTGAGGTTATTGTCTCAGTTTGTGACAACATAATTGGTTTCTGTGGAGAAGATTATGATATTGATGAGACTTATATATGACTTCAGGTGAGGTGCAATCAAAGCAACAGTTCAAAATAGAAGGTGCTGTCTGTTTTCATGCAGTTTTCACTATGGCTCATTCAGCAGCGTAATTAAGGATGTTATTTATTACTGAAGTGTATCACACTAAGCTGAAGTATGGACACAGTTCTGCCACTGCAGGCAGGACTGGGGTCACCGCTGTTTATTTTGTGTTCTAAACTGTTGTAAACTCCACCAGGCTGGGCAACTAGATGCTGTTCACACAAGGATTGCTCACTATTTGTTGTAATTTAGTGTTCTCTAGTGTAGACAAGCTGAAAGAATTGAGCTGGAAAATGCTCTCTTAATAGTTCCTTCTGTGTATTAAATATTCCTTTGAATGGTTAGCTGCTCTTGTACAGGATGAGGTTTTTTGAGAGCAATTATAATCAGAAGAAGTTATTTTATTGTGTTGTTTCCCCCTTGCTGATTCCCAATTTGCTATTTTATATCATACCCTATCCCGTTTTTTTAAACACCATCTCGGCAAAGTTTACCTAGCGTTTGGAAATCACTCCAAGATCTTGGTATGTGTGAGCCTTCCCTCCTAACTCAGGCTCTGTAATTAGAGCTGACTTGTCACTTGTGGTGCTGCTGCAAGGGCAGTGTGGCCACGCTCCGGGGTGGCAGGGCTGGCTGTGGGGTGAGGCTGGTGTGGGTTCCATTGGGAGGGAACCTGCTGCAGCCCAGAGAGGCCAATGCCAACATCAGGAGTGCTGGAATGCGTTGCAGATTGAGAGGAGAAGGATGATCTCTGTCATGATTTAATTTGCTGTGAATGACATTTCACTGTGGTGTGACTGGTGGATTGTCCTTGGGGGATGTCACAAGTTATTTTTTTATCCAGTCTGGATTACAGAGCCAAAAGGCTGGAGGGACAGACAAGTGTGAGCCAGGTTACAGGGAGCCTCGCAAGGAACTGGGCTAGTGGAGACTTGGTCTGCCCACGGGCAGCTATGGGACCAGGCATCTTCTTCTGGATGTCATCTGTCCTCCTGCTGCTGCTGCTGCAGGCCAGGTGTATCATGGCACCTTGCTCATGGTTTAAAACTCTCCATTGTAGGCCTGTCATGAGATGCATCCCCCCCTTCCTCTCTCCTCCAGAAAACATTGGATTCTGATATTACCTTGTGATTCTGAAAGCCAAGGCCTTAGGCACATGCCTTTCGTGCCTCAGCTTTCGTCTGCTCCTGCTCCCGGTTGTGTAGGAACACAATGGGGGAAGAGAGAAACCTGAGGAGACAGGCTGAGCACATCCCATCGCCTTCTGGGGAGCCCCATCACGTGTTGTGAGTAAATGCTTTGCTCCCAGCATGGTGGATGAACAGGATGGGGAGAACACCATCACTTACCCATCATTTGAGTTGACAAGAGGTTGAGAGTACAAGCAATGGATATTTAATGTACTGAAAATAAGGAATGGGCAAAATTACACAATTCACGTGGCTTTATCAGTAGTTGCCTGTAAATACGTGTGTAAAATTTGACTGTGTTTTGTTACTTAAACTTGAGGGACCAGGTTCAGTGTGGATCCTGGTGTCACAAGGGCTGTGTTGCTGCTTGCTCCCATGCCAGCTCCTGCCTGTTGCTGCCTCTTCTGAACTACCTAGAGTGGTTGTGCCATGTGGTAACTCAGACCAGGGAATGGAGCTGAAACTAGTTTGGCAAAAATCCTGATGCAAGGACCATTAGATGTGCTTCTTTGTGGCTTCTTGGTTGCTCAGCACATGCAAATATTTAATCTCATGTTTAATTCTGTGTTGTGGGCGTAGGAGCCGGAGGCAAAATCCTAACAACTTGAGTGGAATCGGGATTTCCCCTGAAAGCAGGCCCATAAATCCAATGGGAAATTTAAATCTCCGGCACTCAAATACACGCCTTTGACCCTCAGCTGCAGGCTCTGGAGGGCAAAGGCAGTGTCCATGTGGAGGTGCTGGCCCTGGGACCTCTGGATCCAGAACAGGTCCCCAACTGACCGATGTGTAACATGTCACACTGCGGGGAGGGTATTTCATTGTGAAACCCCAGCAGCGGGGCAGGGTGATCAGAGCAGGGCTAGAAATGGTTCCTTGCGATCAAGTAAAAGAGGGGGTCCCTGCACAGGGAGCAGCGTGAGGCCAGATGCGAGCAGCTCAACCAGCCGGGTCGCCTCGTCTTATCCCAGCGCTGGTTCTGCCGCTTGCAATCTGGAAGTTTGCTCGGTGCCTTCCTCCTCCCGAGGGATGAAGGTTCCCCGCTGCCGGCCCGCCCCGCGCCGCGGGAGGGGAGCGGGCAGGTAGCGCGGTGCAGGGTTTGTGTGTGTGTGTGTGTGTGTGTGTGTATGTGTGTGTGTCTGTGCGCGTCTCCTTTGTCTGAGCAGCCCGAGCAGCGCCGAGCGCCCCGCGGGCGGCCGCGCATCCTCCCCGCCCAGCGCCGCTCGGCACACCCGAGCCTCGGCCCGCCCCCCCCGGCCCTCAGCACATCGCGGGGCTCATTACCGGCGGGGGGCTAATTGCCGGCCGGCCGGCCGTGCCCCCCATCCCCGGCCGCGCCGTGTGCGGGGGGTGG
>WEKY01008187.1:679706-718411 GCA_013390045.1 Picathartes gymnocephalus
GCCGGGCGGGGCCGCAGAGCCTCCGCGGGGCCGGCCCGGGGCACTCGGCCTCGCCCGCCGCGGGCGCCCCGGGCACAGCGAGTTCGGCACCTCCCAGGGCCCCGAACGCGCCGCGAGCGGGTGGTTGTTGCCTCTCGGGGGCTGCCCTGTCCGCGGCAGAATTGTTATTTTTTTTTCTATTAAGATTCCTCAAATAGCTGAGAGGGCTGCGGGACTTGGGGGAGAGTCTGATGCTGAGCCTGGCTACCTTGTCTTGGTTTGATTTATTAGCCAAAGCCTCCTTTCCATTCCCAGGGACGAGGGATGTAGAAGAAAGAGAAGGATGTGTGCCGAAATGAGAAGAGAACTTTTATTAATACTTGCAGGGTTTATTCTCTGAAGGTTTTTTCTTTTTTCTCTGTGGGGGAAGGAGAATAAACTTTTTGAATTTATGAAGTAATCCGTGAAAAATAATCCAGAACATATGTTCTAGATTGCGTATTTTACTCTCTAAGAACTGCCTAAGCAATTAAAAATGCACCAGGAATAGTATTAAACATGTGTATGCAATTTAAACATAAACTTGATAGTTTTGTTCATAACTCAAGGTGTTTCACTCTTTAAAATAGCCTAATATTTTGTTTTTAGAGACAGTTTGCTACGTAGGCAGGTATTGAGACTATTCTCCAAAACCCATCTTGTTTTGAACAACTTTACCTTGTTTTGGTTCAGAAATGCACGTAGAAAACAGGGCCGAAAAAAAGTTCAGGGTGGTGGTGTGCCTTGGGTGCTCCCCAGGGATGGCAGATCTGATGGAGAAACTTTGAGGGACGCGATGTGCTGGGCTGGCCTGGTGCGGTGTCAGTCCAAGAACCTAAGCTGAGGTTTGGATGAGTAACTTTATTAAGCCTATATCTAATTCTGAGGATTGTGTGAATATGTAGGCCTGTGCTGCTGCTAAGTTCACTGCTGTGCTCCCAGACACAGTAGTTGAAATGTCCCAGTCCTCTTCTTTTCTTAAATTTTTTCTCATGCCAGGCCTTTTCCATTTGTGTCTGTGTCTTGGTGCAATCACTGCACACTTTTTAAAAAGAGCTAATGGTTGGGAGAGCAGATTGGTCTCAGCGGTATTGTACCAGCTGTGAAATTGCTGCTTGGAGGTGCTGGTTCTTGCTGGATGAATCTGGAAAGCTGGTTATGTTCTGGGATTCTTCAACTCTTCTAAAACCTGAGGCTTTCATAGCATTTTTGTATCTTAGAAGTTTAAAACAAAAATTAGTGCAAGACAGGGGAAATCTTTCTTCTGGAGTTTCTTAAGAGTCTTGGTCTGATCCTAAACTATAACGCAGTGACCTATGTACCAAAGACCTGTGGAATGTTTTCCTTTCTGTTCAGAACCGTTCCAGTGGTAAAACACCTCATGTAACTCCAGCTGTATTTTCATACAGGCCTGCATTTTAATGTCTCCTTACCCTATTTTTCTACACAGGACGTGTCAAATCCATATTACGTTGCTTTTTCTACTGCGACAGCCCTTGTATGTAACAGGTGAAAGGCTTCACCTCTAAAGGTGCAGTTGAACAGCACAATTTCAATGCTCAGGTAGAAGCTGTAGGTTTTGTCACTTTTTATGCTGACTTTTATTCCTCTTTCTCTGGTCTGTGTCTAAACTAAGAAGGCAAAAAGACTGCAGGGTTTTGTGGCACAGAGCACACAGGATTTACTGCACTTGTGGTACGTGCCAGCAGTGCTGGGGGTTTGGAAGTGTGTGGGTGCCAGGGCTGTGTCCTGGGCTGTGGGGTGGGCAGCACCTGCCCCAGCCCACCAGGTTGCTGTGTTGCTCCTGGTGTGAAGAAACTTGATTTCTGACTGTGTGTAAGCAGAGGAAACTGCCCCTGGTTGGGGCAGAGGGATTTGTCCTGAAACAGCAGTAAAAAAGCTGCATTGTGCCCCAAGTATGTGGAACTTAGTGGTGTCTTTGTTTTTAAGAGCTCCTACTTTTGATGCAGCTTATCTTCCAAAGCATATTTTTGCTAAAATATCTTATTCTACCCTTCAGGCCTAACTTCTGCCTCTTCACCACCAGAGGAAAATAAACAGGGGCACTGGCATTGGCACTGATGTGCCAGTTTATCACACCCTAAACAATATTGCTATGTTGGCAGAAAAGCTGCTGGAGTGTCATTAACACCCAGATGAACCTGCAAGTATAAACTTTATTTTCTTTCTATTTTCTTGTGGGAAATGAGTCTGATTCAGTAATGGAGCTCTGTGTGGTCACCTGGGAAGGGTCACTAGGAGCTACTTTGGTTGTGGTAGAAGATGATTTTGTAGGTATGAACTGGAGGAGATGATGGCAGTGAACATCTGGAGAGGATTAATACTGATTTGGGATGGCTGCAATTGAAAAAGTTCAGTGCCTTCCCTCTCCCTCCGATGCTGCTCATTTAGTGAGAGACTTTGGACTTGCAGGACACCTCCACCCCAGCGGGAGTGTATTCTGAAGGAGGGTGATATAACTGTAAACACTCACTGTGAGAGGAAAGCAGCTCTCCTGGAGTTTGCATGTGCAGATTTTTGGGCAGATAGGCTTTAGTCAGACATGATCCGTGGTGTTGGCATGTGCTCTTCAGTTAACACAACTTGGAAGGATGTTACTGGCATTAGTGGGATTTTTTACTCTCTTACTCTAGCTTCTTCCTTGGCCCCACTGCATTCCTGCAGTTACATCATCCTGTCCTTCCTTCTTCCTCTGAGTTCTCCCTTTGACAGGGGTTCCTGTTAATTGCTAAACAGACATAAGGGTTTCATACAGAAGAACTGTGACTTGGTTGTGATTATTCCCAGGCTCCTCATGGAAGTGGTGGAATCATGGTCTATGGAAGGGTTAAAAATCCGTGTGGATGTGGCACTTGGGGACATGGTTTAGTGGTGAACATGGCAGTGCAGTGTTAATGGTGGGACTCAGTGGTCTTCGAGGTCTTTCCAACCTTAACAGTTCTGTGATTGTGCAGTGCCTGGCAGTGTAAGAGCTGACCCTACCAGGCAGTCAAGGCCAGTGCCCGTATTTTGGGGTTAATGTAGAGTTACTTGCTCTGCACCACTGCTGAGAATTCAGTTTGATTGGGTTTCTAGCAGGAAGGCCAGAGCTCTCTGCCTAAGGAGGCTGGGACAGGGATGTGGCACTGGAGCAGGAGAGGACAGTCCTGCTCACTGCCCTGGGCAGCACGCAGGAGCCTTGTCCTCCAGAACTTGCATCCTGTTTGGATGGAAAAATGCACCTCTGGTGCAATGGAGAAGGACAAAGACATAACTGACCAGAAGCCTTTGCTATGCCACCCCGTGGGTGTCTCCAGTGCCCAGTGTTGCCCATGACCCAGCCCCTGTAGGGTGTTATTTTAGGTGACAGCAGTTACGAATTGTGGGTTAATGCATGTGACTTTTGTAAAAAATTATTTTCCCCTAGTGTTTATTTATCAGATCTTCTAAAGAAACAAGTGGTAATTAGATTTGGCTGTCCTAATTCTTTTGAAACAATTGCATTGGGATGCAGTGCCACATAAAGCTCTAAGCTCAGGACTGGCACCTGGCAAGTCCTGGGTTATCACCTTCGGGTGCTGTTGTGGTTGTGTGGTCAAACTACAGTAAGTGAGAATAATCAGAATTTGTCCATGTGTTACAGAAGGCAATCACTGCTGTCTTGCAAATGCAGGGGATATATTTGTATGGCACAGCACCTCGAAGCAATGAGCACTGCACACATAAAAGATCTTGTCTAGGGGAGATGTACCCAATGGATCCTGCATGAGCTGTTCAGATTGTGCTTGGTTGAAGTGAAGTGCTTCAGGGTCTCACTGAGCTGCCAGCCTGAAAGGCCCTTCAGAGCAGCCCCACGCGTCTTGGGGTTTTTCTTGGAGATGTTGAGTCTGAAATAATGGTTTGGTGCTGCTGGCAGCAGTTTAAGCAGGTCACTGAAGCTCAGTGGTGGAGTAAGAGCTGTGCCCAGGTAAAGGCTACTTGCAGAAGAGCTTGTTTCCAGGCTGCAGACTTAGTCAGCCTTGCTTTGAGAACTGGGACCTCCCTCCTTCTGGACTTGGTCACAGGGTCAGCTGATCTTCCTCTCCAGGGTGGAGGAGTTTGTGTGTGAAGTTGCCTAGTGACATCTCCAGCAGATCCCAGTTGGTGTTGGGACAGCAGCTGGGGAACATCAGCACCTATTTAACGCTGCGTTTAATGGCTGATAGCTCTTGCAGTGTTTTCTCCAAAGCTCGATGTTCATGGTACTTTTTGTTTGCCTGAGGTCTTTTGAGTTATTCTTTGTAGTTGTGATGGTTAGAAATTTGCTGCTGTAAACATCAGGGTTATGTTTCTGTTGCAGTAAGGGTTGTGCTCAGGGCAGAGGCCCTTCCTTAGTGCCTCTGGTCCTTCTGACCCTAGTTGGTGGTTTTTCAGTGACAGCTGAGCAGGGCTGGGACATGTGAAAGTGTCCTGAGGTACCTGTAAGAAGGGAGTGGAAACTGCCCAGCAGCTAAATGTTTGCCCATAACCAGGATAGACTCATGTTCCGAGCAGAGGCTTCCAGGTGGCTCATTTCTTAGGGTTGGTTTAGAATTGAGTGTTGTACCTGGACTTATTCCCAGATCCCAGCCCTCTTCAGGGACTCTTAGTTGCTGATGACCACCCCACCTAGTCCCCTAATTGCTGTCCAGCAGCAGGTGGGGTCTGTAGGAGGCCAACACTTCAGAAAATCACTGCAAGTTTGTCCCATTTCCTGTTGGAGGAGTGGGCATGTTTAAGCACTGTGGTGTGGGAGGGTGAGCCCAAATTCATGACTTGTAAATGGTTTTGTAGTGCATAGAATATTACATGTGATGGCCCAAGTTTACCCCCAGTGCCCAGGTGCTGTGTCTGCTTGGGAACAGGAGCAAGTTACCTTTGTGTGTCACAGCAGTAATATGGATAGCACCAAAAAAAAAAAAACCCTACTAAAGGAAAAAAATGAGCAGGATGTCCTGTTCACGTGTCTAGAAGGCAGTGCAAGTCCACCAGCTTCCTAGGTTCTAGTGTAATAGAGATAGGGATTTAAGACATTAATCCTAATACATTTCAGCAGCTGCTTGCACTGCCTTTATTGAGAGCTTGGCAGAGTGGCTGTCACCACTTCAGCATCCCCCTACTTCTTCTGAAGACTTGCTGTGGCCATAGAAGTTAGGAGCACAGTTTTTGTGGAGATGCTGGAGAATGTAGTGGGTGCCAGGTGATGGTATTCCAGGCAGGCTCTGGCTCAGCTCCCTGGCTTCTGTTGTAAGGTTTAAGGGGTAGAAAAAGTCTTCAAGTTTGGCACAATCTTTGTTTCCTTGACTGTTCTCAGAGATGGCTGTGGGGGGCTACAGAGTCAGCAGGCACAGGCTGTGCTTGAGGGTTGCATCTCCTTGGGAAAGGAGGTGGTGGAGTCCCCTACACAGGAGTGAGATTTTGTGGCCTAGAACCTGGAGTAGGGCTTGGTGTGACACCCAGGCCAGGGAGCTGCTGTTTGCTGGCCACCATGGGAAACCCAGGGTAAGGAAAGCTGCCATCCCCTACCATCTGCTCATTATTTGCAAGACAAATCCATGGAGTTGTGCTGGGAGGGTGGCAAGTGGCAGTACAGAGATAGGGACAGGAGCTCTGAAGGAGATTTTACCCAGTCTCGTTACCAGGGCTGGTACGTTGTAAAACTGCAGTTTGAGCTGGAAATCCTGCAGCATCTCCTCACTAACATCGACCTGGAATTTATCTGGCTGTCTGCCATGTGCTAAATAAACCCCAAGCCATGTTGGAGGCTCCTTCTACCCCCTTGAATCCCAGCCCCTTTCTGGGAGGAACCCACAGGCCAGATTTTCTTCTGTGGAGGTTTTTAAGCGACCACTTTTGGAGCCCCTTGAAACTAGATACGAATGGGAATTCCTGCAAGGCCTCTCCAGCCTTGCTGGCTGCGACATCCCGGAGTGAAAACATGGCTTGGATTGAGGATTGGTTGGTTGGTAAATGAGTACAATATACTAAGGAGCAGTGAAGAGGTTTGGGTAGGCAAGAAATGTTCCATACAGGGAGATGGAGGTCTGCACCTCTGCTGTGGGCTGGTGGTGTCTGGAAGGAAATCTGAGTTGTGTGATAGGGTCTGTCTTCAGACTTGTTCTTGTACTTTCACCTTCCTGCTTTTGTGGATTTTTTAGGATTCTCAAATTCTCCGTTCAAGTGATGCCTTTTTATCACTTGTGTCTTTGCAGTGTCCTGGCACTGAAACTGTTGTCCTCAGAATTAGGACTTGGCTCATATTACTGTGGCAGAAGCAGGAGTTGTCTTTCAGCTGGAAAAGTACAGAGTTTGATTTTTCCTTGAAAGCATCTAAAAACAGCTTTCTCACAGTGTCATAGCTGTTGTTTGCCTCAAACTTAATCATGTTGCATCCCAGTAGGAAGGAGTCAGGTGCTCACACAGAATCTTCCATGTGCTGTTGTCCAAGGGGAGCTGCCAAGGTTGTTGTGCATGTTTTGGTTTAACTCGTTCCTGCTGATATCCAGCCTTCAGTTTGTGTCTCGCCTCCCTTCCTAGCTGAAGGAGACTCTAATAGAATGGAGGAGTGATTCATGCTGAGGAAGAAAATTATCTCTTATCTAGGTTGCCTCTAAGCCAGTCCTGCCAGAGACGACTTTATCCTTGAGAGGCTGGAAAGTTGGTCTAGAAGGTAAATATTTATTCTTTAGAGTGTCTGACATTGATCTGAAATCCAGGCGGCTGCTGCAGTTGCGGATGGGAAGGAAGCTGTGCTCGTCCGTGTTCACACAGCACGGTGAGATTTAACCTGCACATGGAACAAAATCTGTTCTGGAGGAGTGGAACTAAAAACTTGCAGAAATCTCTGCAACCTCATGGACTAAGTAGTGTTTTCTCCCACCTCAGTAACGATAGTCTGTAGGAGAGAAAGCTTCAGGGGTCTAGCTCCTGATTTCTTTGCTCTCCCAGCACTGAGATTCCTGGGATGGAGGCTGTTAAAATATCAGCACTTCTCTGCAGCTTAGAGAAAGTCACTGGAGCTTTGCTAAGTCAGCTGGGAGGAAGATCAAATACGCTGCAGTGTGGCTTCTCTTCAGGGTTGGTACAGCAGGACACTTGGGGAAGCTTTTGTACAACGAAGTGCAGTGTTTCCATAGCTTTTAAGAACTCTGGTGCAATTTCTGCATGGCTCCTTACAGCCAAGCTGCCCCTGTCTTGGCGATTGCCCAGAATTCAACAGGAAGAGAAAGTGAAACTGGGTGGTCTGTTGGTCATATGCTGAGATGTGCAGAAAATGGAAGAGTTGTATAAATGCTAAATCAGATGAACTTTGCAATCCTGCTGTTATCATCTTTATGGAGAGAGCTGTCAGGGGTCAGTATGAGCCAAGCCAACTCCTGCATAATTAGCCCCATACAATTACATGGTATTTAGTGATGTTTGGCTTGAGCTGTAAGTTTTTGTGTATAACAGGGAGTTTCTGATGAGAACATGAAATTTGGATGTCCAGAGTGAGTATGTTGCAGTTAACCTAATCATTTCAAATCTTTTCATGCTCCTTTAGTTTAGTTGTTCGTTAAAGGTCATTGAAATCTAGACCTGGGATGCCCTTTTTAGCCTTTGCACATCATCAGTTGGTGTTCTATTTTTGAGCACTTGATCGTGTTGGATAGGAGGGGAGTTACCTTGGAAGGGGTTTGTAGCATTTGTGTTTTATTTCCTACTTTATCGTTTGGCAGTAGTTCACACTCTCCTGGTTTTTTAGGGGTATGACTGGGGGCTTGAGCCATTGCTGAGTGTTTCTCTGCTGTATCTAACCACCACATGACTTTTGCTCTCCTTGGATTCAGCAGAGGAAATCCTTCTGGCTTAACCTGACCACAAATCTAAGAGATCTCTAGCCCAGAGGTTGACACTGGCACAGATCATCTCTTGACCTAAGCCAAGCACCTCACTTGAGACTTGGTCTTGTGTTGAGCTGTGCCTAAATGGCTTCTCCCTGCCCTGTTGAAATGGGCTTGCTCTGGCTTTGGAAACTCTCATTTGTATCCTGGCTTCCATATCTTTTTACAATTCATCCTTTCTTGGAAAGGTGATGGAACTCCTTTATGACTAAGAGTGATCATTTATATCTGCCGAGCGTTACCTGTGTGTTCATAATTCCGCCAGCACCGATCAGTTTTCCGCAGAGCAGGGAGGTGGGATGTGCAGCTGACCCTGTGTGTGTGTGTGTGTCTCTTCCAGAACAGGGCAGTCGGGCGGCCCAAGGGGAAGCTGGGCGCTGCCTCTGCGGTGAAGCTCGCGGCCAACCGGAGCACGGCGGGTGCGCGGCGGCGCAGGACGCGATGCCGCAAGTGCGAGGCGTGTCTGCGGACAGAGTGCGGCGAGTGCCACTTCTGCAAGGACATGAAGAAGTTCGGGGGGCCCGGCAGGATGAAGCAGTCCTGCATCATGAGGCAGTGCATCGCTGTAAGTGTGCCTGGGCTCGTCTGCAGAGTCCTTTCCTCGCGCCCTGTCTCCTGGGTGACCCAGCTGTGGGGCTGGGAGCTCTGCTGTGAGTGGTCTCTAAAGTGCATCAGACAAAACGTGTGTAATCCCTGCCCTCCCAGCTCAGATCCCTTCTTTTCCCAGTGCTTCTCGTCCTCCCCAAATCTTAAACCAGAATGCCGCTAAAACTTAACAGTCCAGCTTTCCTTCTCAGCAGTATAGAAGTGGAGACTGTCAGTACAACAAAAACGAGCACTCAAATCACCCTCAGACTCTGGGATTCGGGGGGAAAGGGGAAGAGTGGGAAGTTCTGATTCAAAGGATGAAGAGGTGTGTTGGGGTTGGATGTTGGAATTTCCTGAGAAAAGCTGCCCTACAATCACCTTTGCCATGTTACCCACATAAATTAAGACGTGAGAAATCCTTGACTGGCAGCCTCCAAGATTTTGGTGCTGGTGACGCCAGCCCCAGGCTCCCCGAGATCTGAATTTCAATTTGTTTGCTGTTACTTAGGCATAGAGCAGAGGGTCTGATCTGGATGAGGCAGAGAGCCATCAATCCAGGGTCTTGTCTTCCTCAGGGACTGGAAATGGCTGTCAGGGAAAGAGCATCGGAACAGGGCAAGCAGGCAGTTGGTTTCCTGGGCTCCTGTGATACATTACTTAGGAGCTTCTTGAGTCACAAGCAATAGCTTTCTATTTAACAAATATTGACAGATTAATCTTCCATTAAGTTGTTCGAGCAGCTTTTGAATCCGTAGCTCCCATGCTGACTTGTGGAGCTTCTTCTCAGGTCTCATGTCTGCAGTGACTCTGTTCAAGGCTAAAAATCAGCTTTAGTTTTTATTTTAATTCTTTAGAAGGTCTTGTTTATGCTGTTGTTATGGGTTTGGTTTTCTTTTGTTGTTGTTTTTTTAAGGAAAGGAATGTTGTTTATTCATAACTGAAATACCACCCTATCTATACTGATTTCTCTCATTATAGTTCCCTTCACTTAATATTTGGGGGTTTTTCCTTTAATTCTTAGGAGATGACCAGAGTGGAGACTTCATTTAAATGACTTCACCTGACACTGATAAAAAACTGATAAGCACTTAAGGTTTCCAGTAGTTGCTCCTGGTAGCTCACTCCATGTCCTGTGCCAAGCTCTGCACTGTTCCTGACACAGAAGATTGGGTTCAGCACTGCTGGATCTGTCAGTAAAGTACACGGAATATCCACCTTTCTGCAGAGTGCTTTTGCAGCTCAAGTGTCTTTTCTTTGAACACTTGATTTCCTGGAGTGTGGCATGAATTGAACAGCATGGAATGAAGAATTTATTATTCTCCAGGGGCAAGAAATAGTGAAATCATGCTGCCTTTTTAGTGGAAGGATTAAATTAGGGCTGCAGTGTGCTTTCTCATCCTCACTGATGAAGGAAACTTTCATACTAAGGTGTTTCACTCTTGGTGACACAGGCTGAGCCTTTTAGAGATGATCTGGGTTCTCTTCTACCTGAGTGTAGTCTTCCTCTTTCTTCCAGTGAAGGTTTATTTTTTCTTTTTGGTGCCTGGAGTTTTACTTCTAGTTAGGACAGAGGCAGCCAGGGGTCTCTGATTACTTGTCCCACCCTCACATGCACTGACAGTGACTTCCCTGCACTTTTTAGGTTGGTGCAAATATCAGGGGGATTATTACAAACTCTTAGAGCAGCAAAGGCCCATAAAATTATGGACTTAAAGTGTTGTAACTTTCAAGGTGCTTTACATTTCTGTAAGCAATCCTGTTGGCTTTGCTCTTGTTCTCTAACAATTCAGCAGTAATATATTGTGGTACCTATCCAGCAGCTTCCAACCAAAAAAATCCCTGCAAGATGCCAAAGCTGTGTGGAAGTAATGATCCCTACAGTTCTGGGATTGTGCTTGCCCTGGTTAATAACACTGACAATATTAACTAGACAGACTTTCATTAAGCTCAGAAGCCTTCAGAGAGCCCATGGTACTGCTGTTCAGAGAGCAGGAACCTCCTTTGCATCACCAGTTCCATCAGGAAGGGAAGCAGGAGTGCCTGGGACACTGGAATAGGTCTGAGGGGAGCGTGGGGCTGGGAGGACGCTTTGTGAGAGCACAGCTGCTGTTCCAGCCCATCAGTGGGACAGAGGCAGTGGTGGCACAGAGGAGATTGCCTGGACACCCTTGCTCCCAGCAAGGAAAAACTGTACTGCTGTTTGCAAAATGCTCTGTGCTCTAATGGCTCACTAGAGCTGGGCTTCCCCCTGCCTGAAACTTGCTGAAGAATGCAGTGTTGCTGCCGAAATTTGGGTTGGGGTGCAGGGATCTGCTTAGGGATTATTCACTCCACCCATAAGAGATCCTTGCTGGGAAAAGCCCCATCTCTGCCTCTGGCTGTGTAATAGTTAAGGACTAGCAGCCTAATCGATTGCACTTACCTTTGTGGCCAGCTTAGGATCTTCCTTTTCTTTCTTGTAATGAGGTTTATACCTTATTGCTGCAAATCAGAATTTTGTTAATCATTAGCAAAAAGGTAGCTTTTTAATTAGAGTGGCATTCAGTGCTTTGACATGGGTGACAGATAGGTGAGATGCTGCAGTTCCCTTTCTGCCTCAGCAAAAGAAAAAAAATCTCTGTGATCTCACTTGTGACACTTGCAGGAGAGAATCCTCTTTCTAAGTGAGCAAAGGTTTTTGCAGTGCTTGGGTTGGGAGTGGGGCCCTGGATAATGGACTGCCAGTCAGGAAAAGGTCTGTTCTTGCTTCTGTTGTGGACTTGCTCTGAGACCTGGATCAGGTCCCATAACATCTGTCTGCCCTGCCTGTAAAATAGGGGAGCTGCCAAATTGCTGCTCAGATTGTGAAGCCTAATGGATGTGAATAGTGATGTTCTAGGTTGCTTCTTTCCCCTCCCATTGTACACTGGTGAAGTGACTTGCATGCCAATGTCTGTGTCACCTCACAAGATTCAAGGAGCCCGCCAAAAATGCATTTTCATCCATCCCAGGAATGCTCCCTGAATCTGTATTGCTACAGGGAGGGCACTTGAGTGAAACGTGTCCTGTGGAGCTTGGTCTGGTACCCAGCCCTAATTCGTTACCAGGGTTTTTTTGCATTCATGTCAGTTTGCACAATTAATCCCTATTTGTCTCCTCTTTGAAGTGAGGATACTGTAAATGCACATTGAGCTCTTGTGTTTCCATGTCTGCCATGTCTTGATCAGTTCTTTCTGATCCATAAACAGCCGGTGCTGCCTCATACTGCTGTGTGTCTGGTGTGTGGAGAAGCTGGGAAAGAGGACACTGTGGAAGAGGAGGAGAGCAAGTTTAATCTCATGCTAATGGAATGCTCCATTTGTAATGAAATCATACACCCAGGATGCCTTAAGGTGAGTACAAGGATGTGATACATGTTGGAAACAAAAGCTGAATTAGTTATCACCTTAATGTAAAAGTCGTGCACAGAAATTGGGAAGCTTTCAGGTTTTCATCTTTGGACAGATGAGTAAATGAGCAGAGAGCTGGTGTGAGGAGCAGGGTGAGATCTGTGACAGGTACAGCCCTGAGCAGCAGGCAGGGTCCTGGATGTGGCAGCATTCCCTGGGAGCAGAGACCCTGGCTTTGGACATTGGCTGAGTGTGTGTGCATGCAAAGATCTTGTGGGTTTGTTTCTTTCTTTCTGCCCCTTGTTTAAGGAAGAGAGGTGTTTCAGTGGGGATGGGGAAGGCAGAGCAGTCTGCCTGTACTTCAGGACGAGATATTCCCAAGTCCTTGTTGGTAGCTTTTGTGAGTCCCACAACGTACAGATGAGCAGTTGGCTGCTCGTGTAGGTCCAGGCACAGATGTGCCTTAGGGTGGCAGCTGGCTCTGAAGATGTTAGGAGCAAATGTTGGAGCAGGAGGAGTGCAGCTCTGGAGAACAGCCTGAGCGAGTGTCAGGCTCCTCCTGCAGGAGTGCTCACCCTTGGCTGACTTGAGTCTGTCAGCAGCTGTATTCTTTGCTGGTAACAAAAGTGTCATTTTGGGCATATCTTTGTGCATTAGTATTTAGAAGCCGCCTTTCTCCAGAGCTGCTTTCTTTCAGCTGATCAGCCATTTCCTGTTGCTGATTTGTTTATGGTGAAAGAGATTGCCAAAGCAAATGTGTTCTGACACACCATGCCCCAGAAAGTAGTGTTTGGGGCCTTCTGGGATGTTTGGGAGGGGAGGTGTGCGTGTTCCTTATGCAGGCCCGGGGTGAAGCTCTCCTGGCCTTTCATTCCTCCTGAGCTGTACTTGGTGCTGCACCAAGCTCTGTGCTGTCATTTATTAGAGCAGAACGTGGGGAGCTGGCAAACGAGAGCTGTGCCTTCTCCCTGATTCATGGAGCTGGTGCTCAGCTCCTGCCACAGATGGGCTCTGAAAGGGAGATTTGCTTGTTTGGCTCTGCTTAAAACAAAACTTTGGGGGCTGATGAAGCAGAGGAGGGAGCTGCTCCTTTTAAGAGGTACCTTAGTTTTGGCTGCTTTGCAATTCCAGTCCTTGCTGGAAGTGCCCTGTGCTCCCCCATCTCTACCTTTGCAGTGTCAGTGGCACCTCAGGGCTGAGCTCAGAGGACAGTTGTTGTCTAGTGGCAGCTCACGTATGGTTTCCTCTCCCCATACTACATTTGGGACTAGTTGTACAGGATGTGGGTCAGATCTGTGAAGTCAGGCATGTGCTGTTTGTTCTCTTACACATACACGGTGTTCCGAGTGCTCTTTCGGTAACTAGGAACGGCGTTGCTTTGGGTGTTCCTGACAGTTGAGCACTGGGATATTTACTGTGTGCCTTGTGTGTCTTGTATTTTGATTTCTCAGTGCTTCTGCTGAGCTGAAATGGTGGGTAACTGGTAACTGGTGTTATTTCCTGAGGCAAAAAAGCACTGGTAGAATTTCAGAATCATCTTGGAAGGCAAGATGAGACTGCTCAAGGGAACAGCAAAAGGAAAATGGAGCCTCTTCCTCGGATCTTTCCTTGCTCTTTATTCCCAGGTTCCATGATTTCCCGCAAGACAAATCTCTTGCCATGTTTACATGTTGCTGGAGCCCTGAGGATGGAGCCCATAAATAGCCTTTGATGCAGCCCCAGCCCCAGGGCAGCTGCTTCCGCTGCCCACGAAGGAAAGTCCCTTCCTGTCCCACTTGGGAAATAGCACCATGTGAACTGCTGGTCATCTCCTGCTAACTGTCTGGCACATGTACTATTGGGGGAGACTGGAGTAAATTGGATCAGTGAAGGGCAGATGTCTTTTTCTGGTTTCTTCCCATGTGGAGTGAATTCCCTCCAAGATGCATCTCCCAGAGCTTGTGGAATAGTTCAGCACATGCAGAGGGTGATTTATTCTCCAGGGCAGGTTGGTGGTGGTTTGAAGTCCATCCTCTTCCAGCTCCCTGATTGGGCTGTACATGTTTCTGGGGGGTTTTCTCCATGAAACAGCAGTGCCAGAGGACCTCTCTGAAGAGTTAAGGGTGGCTCAGGTGTATCTGTGCCTTAAGGGGCTTCTGTGGGGACCCTTTGCTGGGGGAGCTCTGGGTACCAGAGCAGCTGCAGTGCTGCTGTTGGAGCTGTGCTGGGGACAGCCAAGATGTTATGTGTGCTCAGAAGTGTCACAGGAGCTTCCTGACATCCTTCTTTCCTTGAAAATACCACACCAACACAAATGCTTGTTTTGCTAAACAGGTTTCTTATGAAAATGATATTGGTGAGAATTTCACAAGCGCAGCGCTGCTTCCAGAGGGAGCTCATGAGATTCTTGGGATGAACACTGCCTTTCATAGTTACAGTGTTCAAGTTGAACCAAGAATGGTGAATTTTTCTTGCTTCATCTCAAATTGCTGGTATTGCTGGCTAGCATGTCTGAGTGCAGCATCTGATGCTGTTTCCTTAGGGAGAAAGAGTTCCTTTCTCCACTAGGAACCTGTTCTTTTCCATCTCAGCTGAATGTAGTGATAACAGTGGAAGTGAATATTTAGGGGCCTTGTCAGAGCAGCAGGAATACAAAGGCACAGCTTCAGCCCAGGTGTGTCTCACTGCCTGTTTCAGTCTGGCCACTGCCAGAATTCATGGCTCTCCCTCAGGGATGCTCAGTCAGCATCCTGGGGTCTCTGTATCCCTACCAAGACGAGTCCCCAGCACGAGGTCTCGTGTGATGTGAATTGCTGACCTCGTGTTCCAGGTAGGTTTCTGTGACGCCTCACGCTGTGCCTCAGACACCCACCTGCTGTTTGCAGCAAACACTCAGAACTGGCTCCCACCCAGCCTGAAAGGCTAGGGACAGATTCAGTGGCAGGTTTGTGTATGTCTAATTAGTTTGCTTACAGTTCCTCACATCTGTTCAGTTCCTTAAACTTCACAGAAGGGACAGAGCTGTAATGCTTTCCCTTCAGCAGCACTTGTTCTATATTCAGTGCGGGAAATAACTTGTTCCCAACTTGGGCTTGGGCCAGGAATTGTTCCCCTGAGGCAGAGATGTATACAACAACTCCTGGAGTATCTTACACCTACCATGGGAAAGAAGGTTCAAAGGCACACAGTTGTGATAAAACCAGTATTTAAATTCTGCCCACTTCATTTACTCATTTATTAACTCCAGGAGACTTGCTGAGAGACTGACATGTCATCACTCTCACTGGATGGTGAAACTAGAATGGCTGCTGTCTGGCTCAGGGACTTGAGGAAGCAGTTCCTGAATCCAAGGGCTTGCTCCTGCACAGCCAGGGCCTTTTCCCTGTGCTGGGAGAGGAGGAGGAAATGTTTCAGGAACACGAAAAATCTGCCTGTGCTTGTTCCTGTCTCCTGCAGCCACACTGCTGCTGCCAGTGCCCAGCTGTTAGTCTGGACAGCAGCATGTTTTTATTGTCTACAATAGCAATAAATCAATATCTTTCTTTTTTTTTCCCCGAGTTTTTTATTTCTGAATATGTAACGAAACCCTTAAGTGGGAATGTGCCATCAGTGAGTGAGTGTTTGTGTGGCTCTGTTTTTCATTCACAGAAATGTCCTTTCTGAAATGCTTGTCTCCTGTTTGGAAAGCAGTCCAAGCTCCTGTATGGAAATCCAGAAACGAGTAGCATTCCAGCTGTATAGGGCAGGATTGTGCTTTTACTGGAGTGTGACAACACTGAGCATGAGTTCCTTTCAGAAAGCAAAATGTCAGTGTTGGAGGTGGTGAAGTTGTCAGCCTTTCTCTCCCTTACCCTGACTGAGGATCTGGGGCTGTGAGAAACCCTGGAAATGCCTCTGTGTGTCCAGTCCTGTGAACAAATGTGCCTGTTCTGAGCTGCCTTGGCAGCCACCATCCCCACTGGCACATGGGCTGAAGGGCTGCAGCCTGGGACTGCTAGTTCTGATCCTGAAAGAAAAGTATTTTAAGGAACACTTGATTACAGTGCAGGGTGCTGTGCTGCTAAAAATGCCATGGGATTAATTTATGTGAGAACAGGGATGGGAGAGCCCTGCCTGTGGAGGGATCAGGCTGTGCCTCTCGGGGGAACACGGGACTGGGCTTTGCAAACCCGAGGTGTGGGAGGGCCTTTGGAGATGGTGTGATCCACAGCCCTGGCTTTGGGGGGTTGCTTGGACTCTTGGAGTGTTTTCTGTTGTTCCAAGAGCAGAGTGTGTGACTTGGGATTGTCACTGACCTTATGGAAAGGCCAGAGCTGAGCCCTCTGTCAGATGTGTTTGGTCAGTGTCCCTTCCTGCTGCATCATCGAGGGGTGCCTGTGCAGCACCCAGGGCTTGCTCAGCACCAGCAGGATGGTGCCTCTGCTCCCCTGGGAGGGCTGCAGTCCATCCCAGAAAACAAGGAGCTGTACAGAATGCTTTGGAATGGTCATCACCTTCCTGCAGGCTCGTGCAGCACAGTTGTGAATGGCTGTGTCTCTTCCACAGGTGAAGGAATCGGATGGTGTGGTTAACGACGAGCTGCCCAACTGCTGGGAGTGTCCAAAGTGCAACCACGCAGGGAAAACTGGAAAAGTGAGTTTAATGGGAATAAGTGGTGCTGGAATGAGATACAAAATCTTAAGCATTCCCTCTGGCTTGTAGATAGACTTTAGCCCTATACCAGCTTTTGGTTTTGTGCTTAATTCCGGTTTTGTTCTTAATTACCTATAGTGAGGGGTTGGAATGAGGTGATCTTTAGGGCCCCTACCAACCCAAACCATTGCAGGGTTATCTGGTTCATTCCGTGATGATTCTGTAAGTTGAAAGAGACAAGGTCACAGCTTTATATTGTTCAGTAGTTTTTGTATTCTTGTACCAACACTTCATCCAGCACCTGGGGAATATTTAGGTTAGTTCTGTGCACTGCTGCACGTGAATTTCAACAACGAAAATTCCTGAAATTAAAAATTCACAAGCAATTATGCAAAACCTGGAGTGTCTGTTGGAATTAGTGAAACATTATTTCTTTGCAGACTGAGACAGACACTTGCAACTGCATACTTAGAAAAATAACTTGGGGAAAATGAAAGCTTTTTAACTCCTTACTCATCATTTTGTGTGTTAAAAAGTGATCAGCTCACAAGTGTTGGAGTGCTGGTGGCAACATAAAGGGCTGGGAGATGCATAAGGTATAAAGTTGGTTTGTGTTTTGTGTGTCTCTGGCTTACAAGCAAAAGCGCGGACCAGGATTTAAATACGCGTCAAATCTCCCGGGCTCGTTGCTGAAGGAGCAGAAAATTAACAGAGACAACAAGGAAGTGCCAGATGCTGCCAAACGGAAAGGGGACTGCGAGGAGACTCCTAGGAGGAAATCGGAGGAACATTCCAAAAAGGCTCCAGTAGACTCAATCCTGAGGAGAAAGTCTGACGAAGTGCATCTGTGGAGGAAACGGAAATTTGAGAAATCCCAGGAACCCACGATGAGAAAGCGGGTAAGGCACAACCCCTGCTCAGGGTCTGCAGAGCCTGGGCTGGCTGGGGCTGCTGTCTCTGCTCTCCTGGCTTAGAGCTCATCCCCAAATCCCAGATTGTTCCCAGAGGAACTGCAGTATTTTACCTTCCTGGTAAAAGCTGCTGGTCTCACAGGACACTGGCTTGAACAGTGACACTCGGGCTCATGTTCAGAGGCCAAAACCACTGAGCTATGGCTGTTGTTTTATTCAAGATACTGGAAAACCCACTTTAACTGAAAGGTCTTTACAGGGTGCGCAGACTAGGAACAAGGTGAAAATGAATTTTTCATGGAAACCTTTTCCTGTCTCTCCACGTGGTGGCGCCTGGCAGCTGATTTGGGGCTGATCTGGGGCTGTGCCACCCTGGGAGCCTTTGGAAAGGACACCTTGGGGTGCCTGCAGAGAGCAGGAGCTGCTCCCTGTAGTTGTGTAGACAACTTAGCCCTGAACACGACAGTCAGGGCTCTCAGGCCAGGCAGGGACACTCTGAATTGTTGTGTGGATTCCAAAATGTGGTACTTGGGATATGCAGAAATACTGGTTTCAGAGGCAGAAATGAGGGCTCCAGTTTACTGTGTCTCATGACTAAAGTGACTGATGGCTGTAAAATCAGAATCAGTGGCTGGATAGGTGTTGCATGTGAAGCTTCCAGGGGTGGGAGTCAGTCAGTCTTGCAAGGCTGGACAGTGGGAATGCTGCAGGATGGCAAATGTAGGGATTTGGGCTGCTTGGGTGGAGAGAGCAAAATTCACAGTAGCAGTTCATGCATACCTGCTTGCTGGCCACACTTTCCTCTTCCCATCCCTTTGGACTCCTCCCAGTGAGGAAGGCACTGTGGGTTACCACATTATCACACAACACAAGAAATGTGTTTTGAGTTTTTTACTTTCTTCCAACAGCTAAAACTTTATCCCATTTACATCTTGAAATTACAGAATCTCTCATGGAAACCTTTAACTCCAGGATAGTTCAGCTGAACTGTCTGGGGTTATATTTTCTCTTCTGGTGTCCCATATTAAAATACAGCAGCCAGTTGTGTTTCAATGACCCAGGAAGTAAAAATCTGTTCTATAGGGATGTTTGGCACTTCCTATGTGGTTGAACATTGCCCCTGCCACACAACCCCTCAGCAGGCTCTGCCACAGCACATCCTGGAGTCCCTGCTCCCTCCAGGGAGCCAGGGATGTCCTGGCACTCTGCTCCCCTCTCACAGCCTGGCATGATCTCAGAATTCCAGTGCCTGGAAGCAGAGCAGCCATCAGTGCCCTGTGTGAGGGGTGCTGGAAGCTGCACTGGGCTGGTGGTGTAATGTTTTTATTCTAACCTGTCATTAACTTACTGTGACCTCTCCCTTTATAATATGTTAATTTTAAGGCAGGGTGATCAGCTTTCTCCACCATGTGCTGCGGGCTGGAACTTGGGAACACAACCACTGCCTTGATCCAATTAGCTTATTGGGAAAGAAAAGCAGGGGCCCTCTGACACAACAAGTGTGCTCACAGCAGTTCCCTCTCCTTGCCAGCACAGATCTCCTTATTAGAGCTGTTTCATTTTAACAGTTGGTTGCTTTTTTCTTGCTTGTGGTGATCAGATTAGGCTTGAAGCCTTCCCGGGCCTCGGTGTGTGTCTCACACAGCCTGGTGAATCGGGGCGGGTGAGTGGAGCAAGTGCAGAGCAGTTCCTTGGGAGCAGGGACTGGGGCAGGAGGAAGGTGCTGGCTGAGCCCTGTGAAGCCTCAGCAGTCCTGGGGTGTCGCATTCCCTGTTCTGCAGGCATTGGAGGGGATGGCCAGGGTTTGGTTGGGTGTGAAGGAGCATCTAAAGTGTCTGAAGGGGGCTGTGGGTGTCCAGCAGCTGGAATGGCAGCTGCTGTTCCAGAGGTTTTGGGAATGGCCCTTCTGGCCATTGCATGAGAGCACTTGGGCAGTGTTTGGTGTGGGTGCCCAGTGGATGTGTCCTGAGCCTGGGTTCTTGTGCCCTGCTGGGGCCAAAGCTGTCCATGGTGTGCTGCTGATCTCCTGTGTGTAAATGATCCACTCGGAGATGGGCAGGGCCCTGGAATGTGCAGGAATCTGCGCGGTGAATCAGTACATTTACCACTCGGAGAGTCCAGTGAGCCAATAGCTGGACTCCTCATCCCTGCTGGCACTTGAACTGATACCTTTGGCCGGTGGCTGCTCCCCGGTGCTGGGACAGTGCTGGGATGGGTGGGGCCCGGTGCTGGCAGTGGGCCTGGCCCCGGGCAGGGCTCTGGTGCAGAGCATCCACATGGGAAATGCTGCTGGGAGCGCTGCTGAGCCCGGCCTCGCTCCCTCAGTCAGCCCCTGTGTCTTCCTTGCAGCGGCGATCGTGGAAGGCCCCGGATGACCGAACTGCCATGATCAAACCCCTGCGGCGCCTCAAGCAGGAGCCCGAGGATGAGCTGCCAGAAGCACCCCCCAGGTCCAAGGATAGTGACCAGTCTCGGTCCAGCTCGCCCACAGCAGGGCCCAGCACGGAGGGCGCCGAGCCCAGGGACAAGAAGAAGTTCAAGATGAGGAGGAAAAGGCGGCTTCCCAATAAGGAACTGAGCAAGGAGCTCAGCAAAGAGCTTAACCAGGAGATCCAAAAAACCGAGAACAGCCTTGCCAATGAGAACCACCAACCCATCAAATCTGAACCGGAGAGCGAGAACGAGGAACCCAAGCGTGCATTGAACAACAGCGAGAGACTCCATAGGTTCAGCAAAGGGTTGAACGGGACTCCCCGGGAGCTGAGGCACCACCAGCTCATGCCCAGCCTGCGCAGCACCCCCCGGGGAATAGCCCGGCCCCCGCCCTCGCTGTCGCCCCCCAAGTGCATCCAGATGGAGCGGCACGTTATCCGGCCTCCTCCCATCAGCCCCCCTCCGGACTCGCTCCCCCTGGATGACGGGGCAGCCCATGTGATGCAGAGGGAAGTCTGGATGGCTGTCTTTAGCTACCTCAGTCATAGAGACTTGTGCATCTGTATGAGAGTTTGCAAGACCTGGAACAGATGGTAAGGAGGGCGGGACACGAGGTGTGGCGGGATGGGCATGGGAGGGTGATGGAAGCACCGGTGTCTCCTGGGAGAGGGGTGTGGGCTGTCCTTGGAGCTCTGGCGAGCCCAGGCGGAAGGGGTGACCAGCAGAAGTGGCAGGTCTCACGTTGCTGTCTCAGAAGCAGCAGCTCCCAGCATTTCTGATGGAGCTCTGTGTGTGTCAGCCTCGGCGTCAGCCTGCCGGGCTCCGGAGCAGCCTGTGCTGGATCAGGCACCGCGCTGTTCCTGCTGCTGGAACAGCCGGGCTGCCTCAGTCTCGGTGTCATTCTGCCCCAGCACTCCCTGACTGCCAGCATTTGTGCAGTTCAGCTATTAAATACCTACTGAGATAGTGAGGATCCCACCGTGTGCTCCTCACAAGGGCTGTGCTGATTGTCTCCCTGTGGAGGGTACATGGAGAGCCAGCCTGTTCCCTGTGCCAGCAGAGCACGTTCTGGAGGAGCCCTTTGTTGATGGTGTTTGCTCTCAGCATGTCCCTTGTGCTTGGCTGCTGTGTGACCCTGACACAGCCGTGGCTGCACAGCAGCAGCAGGAGATTGGTGCAGATTTACAGGTTTCAGTGACCCCTCAGTGAAGCCTCGTGGCTCTGGTGACTCCTGTCCCAGGTTCCTGCTGTGCACAAGGACAGACAGACTGGAACAGGCTCCTTTCCAGCACAGCCTGGTAACAAAACATGCGCAAAGTAGAGGCTGATAATTCAGTGTGAGGTGATGTGTGTGGAGTGTCTCCTCTGTGGGCTGCTTGGTGTCACTGAAACCTGCTAACTGCATTTTCTACTTAAATATAGTATTTGCTAATGAAAAAAAGAAAAACGAAATGCAGACTCCAGCACACTCATCAGGACTTGGTGTTGCCCTTAGAGAACCATAAAGAGCAAAAATACACATAATCCACATGGATAGGGATAACATGAACACAACAGGAGAGGGAGGATCTGTTTTCCCAAATCCACTGGTTTTAAGTAAGGAAAATACAGGGGAAATGTGGGAGTATTATTTAAATCAGACTTCATTATCAAAAAGTAAGGAAGAAGTGGTGACTTGTCTTCAGGCTATAAAATGGATTTTCGTAAGTGCTGGGATGACTTAAAATGGGATCTAGAGTTGTTGACACTTGTAATTCTGTGGGAATAATTCCATGCTTTATTCAGGATATATATGATAGAGAAACTTGAAACTTCTGTAGCATTGTGTGGGGTTGCATTTATCTTTGCAATACTCGGCCTTATTTTTGCAATTTTCAGTTAAATGCTGTAGTTTTTCCTACTGTTTAATGACACCTTTTAAAGCCTTACCAAAATCCAAACAAGTGCCAAATTAAGTGCTGTTGGCTTTTTTTTCTTTTTGGGTAGGTGCTGTGACAAAAGATTATGGACCAAAATAGATTTAAACCATTGTAAATCCATCACTCCACTTATGCTTAGTGGCATTATTAGGAGACAGCCTGTAACCCTTGATCTTAGCTGGACAAATATATCTAAAAAGCAGCTGAGTTGGCTTATCAACAGACTGCCAGGTAAGTGATGTGTTTTGGTCACCAAATCACAAACCAGTGTGTATAACAAACCAGTCTGTATCTAAACTGCAACCTCTGGGGAAAGTCTCCAGCGATTGGGGGGTCCTAGAAGAGGAGTAGGAGGGCTGGAGCTGTGTTACAATGAAGCATCAGCAGGTTAAAATGAACCAAAATTATTTTTTGTGAAACATCTTCAGTTACAACAATATGAGGCAGGTCTTGGCCAGCACGTAATGAATGCTGCTGTGGAAAGGGCTGAGGGGACTGGGGGAGGGAGTGAAGTTCCAGGTGATGGGAGAGATAGAGAGCTGGGCAGGAGGAGGGGACTGTGGTCAGAGCAGCCTGGAGGTGCCAGTGGAGGTCACTGGGATGTGTCTGGGAAGGTCCCAGTGCTCCAACCTGTTCTGTATCTGCAGGTCTGCGGGACCTGCTGTTATCAGGGTGCTCATGGATAGCAGTGTCAGCACTTTGTAGCTCCAGTTGTCCCTTGCTGCGAACTCTGGACGTGCAGTGGGCAGAAGGACTGAAAGACGCACAAATGAGAGACCTCCTGTCCCCGCCCACGGACAACCGGCCAGGTAACAGCAGGAGGAGCCCGGGAGCCCTGGCCCAACCCTGGGGCCTGTTCTGTGCTTAGTCCCATTCGGAGAAAACAGGCAGGAGCCCCCACAGCCCAACCTGGCGGGGCTGGGGCCATGCTGCCCCTCGGGGAATTTGAGGTAGTGACTTGCAACACTCCTGGCTGGAGCCCCGGGGTGACAGGGATGCTCTCTGGCTGCTGAACCGTCATCTGAGCCACTGTGCTGGTTTTCTGTCTGACTTTCTTCTCTTCAGGCTGCAACGGGTGTACTTTAGAGAGTATGGAAACACTTTCTTCCAGTTCAGGGAAGGGGCAGTTCTGTGGGTCATGCCACATTCACCTGGATTTCAGCTCAGGTGAAATTTTGAGCAGATCTGCTTTCTGGCATGCACTGCACAGCCTACTGCTTATTCCCGACTTGTAATTTCGCTGGGCCCCTGCAGTTACTTTCATCACTTTTGTTTTGAAATCAGGAGGTGGCTTTGTCCACATGCCTGTTCCAAAAATAGACAAAGGTTCCTGCTGCTGTTCCCTCCAAAGCTCCAGACAGGCAAAAGCGTCTGAAGTTGACCTAGGGCAGCAGTGTTGTGTGTCATGGTGCATTTCATAGAGGTCTGCAGATGTTGGCAGCACGGGCTGGGGCTCCTGGGAGTGACCTGCTGCCTCTGCTTTGCAGGTCAGATTGACAACCGGAGCAAGCTACGGAACATCGTGGAGCTGCGCCTGGCCGGGCTGGATATCACAGACGCCTCACTGCGGCTCATCATCAGGCACATGCCCCTGCTCTCCAAACTCAATCTCAGTTACTGTAACCACGTGACAGATCAGTCTATTAACCTGCTGACCGCTGTCGGAACCACCACGCGGGATTCGTTAACGGAAATTAATTTATCAGGTAAGGGATGTGGGCGAGGGAACTGCCCGTGGCATCAGAGCTGTGAGGGGGGTTTAAGCCAGGCCTTGCCCTGCTCCCAGGACTCCCTGGTAGCAGCTGGATTTGCTTCTGGTGGAAATGGCCCTGCAGCTGCCGGGAGGTGTTGTTGTATCCATGCTCATCCTCCCGGGGGATTTTCCATCTCTGCTGTTCTGCACATCTGGGCTGCCTGGCTTTATCCCATGGGGGTTACACAATAGCTGGGGGATGGGGATGGGCAGTGGAGCTGGCAGGGATTCCTCTGCTGGGGATGGGAGGGGCAGAAAGGACTGGCCATGGTCAGGATAAACCATCCTCAGACTGGAGAACAAATTCGTGTTCAATTCCTCCCTTCTGCTCTCCCCAGACTGCAATAAGGTCACTGACCAGTGCCTGTCTTACTTCAAACGTTGTGGGAACATCTGCCAGATCGACCTGAGGTACTGCAAGCAGGTGACAAAGGAGGGCTGCGAGCAGTTCATAGCAGAGATGTCCGTAAGTGTCCAGTTCGGGCAGGTGGAAGAAAAACTTCTGCAAAAACTGAGTTAGTTAAAGGACTCGTGTAAATACTGGGGTGAGGGGGGGAAGGGACTAAGAACACGTAGGGATTTTATTTTCAATTGGGAACTTGGAATATCAGAAAATGCCGCAATTGGATTTTACAACTCTTGTTGAGGAGAGAACAACGTGAAACTACCCATGTTAAGAATTTCAACTTGTGCCACTAATTCAGTCCACCTGGGATGTCCTGCACTGGCTCTTATGCAAATTCATAAGGCGACTGTTACCGATGAATTAATAATTGTTCACACCCTGGAAGAGGACTGAGCTCCAAGAAATACTGTTATTTAAAGTACCACAGCATGTGCTTGGTAGTGTAAATTTGATTTCTGCTTTTCATTTCTTAAAACAAGAAAAAAAAAAAAGTTGGTGTCATTCAAGTGGACCACGCACTGCATTTCTGCCTTCTTAACACGTTTTGTTTTGTTACATCTTACATTATGCAGAACTATTTTTGTACAAAAATTGTTTAAAAATTATTTATGCAATGTTTGAATGCATTACCAGTGTTTTGGTTTTGATTGCCAATTTTTATCTTTACTTATGGTAGGCGAGAACTTAACCTATACTTCGTAGACAGTATCTATCTACAAACGTGCCCAGGTCAGGAAAAGTAGGTTCATACTTTCAACTTAAAGCATGTTTTAATGGAAGTTTATATCCTGCTTTGTATACTTCAGAAGTGACATAAGCATGTTGTGGAAATAAGGTGTAAATTATAGTTGAAGTAAAACACTTTTATCTGTATAGAAATCACCTTTTTCTCAAAATTTTAAAAAAATTCCAATTTCAGCTTTTGCACATAGGAGGGTTTCACTCTGTAGCATGAGCTCTTGTACTCAATATAAAATTAATTTATACAGTGAGTCCAGCAGTAGAATAAATGGTCAAACTTAGTCTCTCTTTCTTTGAAGTGTGAGTTGAGTTCTCATTTAAGGTTTATAACATGGTTATTTCCTGATTGTAAAATTCTGCATTCATAAGTGCCATTGTTGTACGGTGTTGTTTTCGTAGACCTTCCTGATGCAGTTTTACCTTTGTTGAATTTGTATAAACAATTGTACAAAAACAGGCACTGGCTCTGCACATTTCTGTTGGGCTGGGGGGGAGCGGTTGCAGGGAGAGCTCTGGCCCAGGGCTCTGAGTGTTTTCCAGGGCATTGTTACATCCACATCTCCATTCCTCCAGCAGGGATCTGCTCAGGTCAGGCTCCAGGAGCACTGGCAGCTCGAGAACATTAAAGCTGGAGCTGAGTAAACGTCAGCAGGGCCAGGGCAAGAAAAGAGACAGAGGCTGAGAGAGCCCATCACCCATCTTTATTAAGCTTGAGTGGCTAATGAACAGCATGGAAATAACACTGAGGGCATGTCTGTCTTCATTAGCCTCCCCTCTGGACAGACTCCAGGAACTAAGTACCATTAAAAAGTTACTTCTAAAAAATAAAGCCATTGAGAGGTTTGCTCCCTTCTGAAAAATATCTAGTAGAGCTTGGAGCTGTGTTTGTGTGAGGAGGAGCTGCTTTCTCTCTTCCAAGCCAGCTTAACTATTCACAAAAAGAAGAACAGGGCCAGTGTAGCAGAGTTGCCAGTCCTCAGGTCCTACACCCTCAGCCAAGCACAGCCTTGGCTCTGGAACTTTGCTGCCACATGGAAAATCAAAGAAGAAACTGTACCTTTGTTAACCAACATTGCTTAAAGAATAACAGGACATACTTGCTCCTCCCTCACCTCTTTTTCACAAACTTTACCTGTGCCTGTCATGGCCATGCTTGGACACAGGCATCCTGTTCTCCCCACAGCATGAGCGCCTCTTGCTGCTCCCTTCCCCACACCACTGCTCACAGACATCCTACAAGGACTGTTGCAATTCCTGCTCCAAGAGGACCTGAACCCAGCACATGGCACAAAGCCCAGCCTGATCCTGGGCCAAGGGCTGGCAGCAATACAGGGCCCTCAGCAGCCCCTGGGCAGCTGGTTTGGGTGACGTAATCACAGGTGAAAGTCTGTGAACAGGAGGTTTTAAACAACAACTCCATTTGCTGTCCCTGCTCCTGCCTCCCCAGATAACGTTAGTAACACGTACATTCCACGTTAGCAGCAAGGAGGTGGTGCCCTGATCAGAATTCACAGTAACATCAGGCTGTCGGCACAGGGAGTACAATCATCACAGATCAGTAATTACAACAGGCATGAGCGGATTAAGGACCACGCTAACATGGTTTACTATAATACCCCTTCTTAAAAAAATAGTTTATTCCTAAACTAAAAACCACTTAGTAACTGGTTTGTGGAGCCCACCAGGCAGAGCCCAGTGCAGCCCCTGAGCCCTGCAAAGTGATGGAGTGTTTCATACACTGACAGAGAACAGCCAAGACAGCACATGTGTCATGACAGACATTCAGAGAGAGCAATCAGCATAAAGCAAGATTGCTTAAGGGCTTCTGTGCAGGAACAGTTCATGGCAGTGCTTCCTAAGCCGTGTCCCACATCGGCACTGCAGCCACAAGGTCGGAACAGATACATTCTATCGTTAGGGAAAAGCTGAATAATCAACCGATATATTCATTGCTTCTAATGCACTAGAGAACACCACAGGCTAATAGGCTCAAGCAGAGGTGTTTGCTGACCACTTGCCAAGTGCTGAATGTGTAAGGACAGGTGAGATTCTTCAGAAGAGAGCAAGAACTGCTGTAAACAGTTTGACTCCAACAATCTGTGGGGCTGTCAGTGGGGAAGCCCCTGGGCCTGCCCAGCCCTGCACTGCAGGCGCTGCTTGAAAAACCTTTCACCAACTTCTACATCTTGATGTTGAAAAGGCCAAATTTAACCAAAACTACCTGGCTGCCATGTGCCCCAGGGCACTCCTGCCCACAGGAATCCTGCCTGGGGCACTGAGGGCAGGGCTGGGTTAGGATTTGAAGACGTGCACGGCCCGCACCACATACTGGCGGCAGATGGGGCACTCACTCATCCTCTTGCCACACTTGGTGCAGGTGACCATGTGGCCGCACTCCAGCAGCACACAGTCAATCACAGCATCCATGCAGATCCGGCACAGGTTGTCGTCGTCCTCGTTCAGCTGCATCCTCTCCCCCTCTGCAAACCAACAGAGAGGAGGTCATGGCTCTGGGCCCTGCAGAACCAGGGCAGTTCCAGCCCAGCCATGATCCATCCCCGCACATGAGATTTTTTAGTCCCCAGCTACAAATTAATCTATATTCCTCCAAAAATAAGCAAAGAAGTAAGAACTAGAAAGCCCATCCAATATTTGGCTTCATTCTTTAAACTCAGAAACTATTTTCAATTCAGAATGTAATAAATGTGAAACAACGTGCTGGATTAAAATTCAGACCATGTTGGTTTTCCATCTCAAAGCTCACTGTTTGGCAGAACACTTTTCTCAGAAGATTAAACACAATAATAATAAAGCAGACTAAGAAGTGGAAGCCTTAAATAGGGCATAAAGGTGGCAGAAGTGAACAAAACCTGTGAAGTTTCATTGCAAATAATCACCGTCCCCATCAATAACTGAATACTCCATCAGACAGTGGTGAAAATAATAAACCTTAAGTTTAGAGCTTTTTTCCCAAGTTTTGTGTGAGCGGGAATTGGTCTGAGGACAAACTACACCAGTGAAAAGACTCCAACTGCTGCATGGAGCAGAGGACAGAACAACAGCCACTGAGCTACAGCCACACAACCAAAATGTGGACTGAGACCAAAGCACTTGGACTTTTGTCACTGTAGATTTTAATTCTGCAGTAACAGACCTGAAGTGCCCTGATCGGCATGGCTACAGAGCAGCTCTGGCTAATGCCCTGTGAAACCCAGTAAAGTACATGGAGGTGCCAAGTTTCAGTTCTCTGAGGAACCAGTTCTCAGTTGTGCAATTTTACCTTCACCATGAAAACTGAGCTCTCCAAGCTTTGGAAGAAGTCTCAAAAAAACAGCACAATCCTGGAAAGCTCTGTTTAATCACTAGACCCATGTTCATCTACTCTAGGGGCACCCTGCACTGATTGTTAAAACACATTTTCCAGGTGTTCCAGCAGAGCAGACCAAGTTCAGGTACCAAGTTCTTCCACTGGCAGAACCAAACCAGAAACTGGAAACCAGAAACCCAGCTGTCTTAAGAAAGCAGAAATAAAGTATAAACCTACGTGTCTTGTGGTTCTCCTCATTCTCTCTATACAGTCTGCTCACTTTTTCCACGAGTTCCCATTTTTCACAGCATCCTGAGTAGTTGACAAAATTGCAGGCGAGGATTTCCTTCAGCTGCCGAACACTCAACCCTTCGATGTCTTCCAGACTGGAAATATCGGACAGGGAGGCCCTTGCTCGCTTCCTGGCCAGCCCTGGGGTCTGAAACACATCAGTTGTGTGCTGGTAACTGCCCTGAGTAGTTCAGAGCACCAGAGCTGGAGCACATGAAGCTGCAGCAGCTTGGCTAAAGTTTAATTCTTTTTGAAGCCAGAGCATGCAGACATTTACTGCTACGAACAGCAAACTCTGGAAGAACCAGAGCATGAGGCCAAATGCTGGCAGAGATCTAAAACACTTTATGGTGTCACATGCCAAAAATATTCTTTGGATAGTTCGTATCTCACCTGCTCTTCTCCACTTTCTTCTTCTTCATTATTTACAGATGTTTCCGTTTGTCCCTGTGTACAAAATGAAACTCATCAGGATAAAATCCCATGTTATTCCCTTATAAAAAACACCTTCCTTCCTACCAAGGTGATCACAGGTGACAATGAAATCATATTCTGAAGTTCCAATTGCTACTTATCATTCCAGGTTTAAGTCACCTCTGACCTGAACTAGGAATCTTTGCAAATTACCTTCAGCTCTCAGGTGCAGGATACAAAAGGCATTTCTCCTGCCCCTCCAAACTGTACCAATTGGTGTTTTATTTTAAATCGATACATAACTATTAAAACAAAAAAAGATATAAAATAAAGCAATGCTATTGCGTAAAACATGTTCATCACTGTACCCGTGAAGGTGTTCCACTTCCTGTGCTTCCCCTTCTGTTGGCAAGGTCTCCTGGGTTTGACATGGATACAGACGTGGAAAAGGGATGGGTAAAAAAGCCCGAAGTCTGTGACCGTGACGAACGCAAGCTCCCAGCATCCATGTCCTCCTCCGACCCCAAGCCATGGTGGCACAGCACCAGGTCCACCAGGTCTTCCTTCTCCCTGCAGGTGTCCGTGGGGATGTTCCTGAGCATCAGGTACTGACGCAGATCCTTCACTTTCAATCTCATTAGCTGAGGGCGCTGGAAGGCCGTTTCTTGCAGCAAGTGACAAGTGGAACATCTTCTGAGATTCTCTTGTAACACTGAACAAACTGAGCAAAAATCCTTCTTGCAGTCACAACACACGTGCTGAGGGGAAAGGAAGGAATCATTCAGCTGTGGGTCACAGACAAATCCAGGCCCTGCTCTCTCCTTCTCCAGGGTACAGAATTTACTATCAGTTCTTCCACTGTCACTTATCATAGACAATTTTTAAGATTTTAAATACAGAAAACTGCCCTGTCAGTTTTGCAAGTGTTCCAAGGGAGTCCCTCACTCTTGTGGCACTACTGAAGCTGACTGGAGGTTTCAGTGAGAAGTATTATGAATAAACAAATGAATAAAGTACTCAAGTTGTAGTTCAGACAACAAACAAAACTTAAACCAATTTTATGGTCTGTTAAAATAATTCTGAACATACTGTCAAGGTGTGTAAAACAAGAGTATAACCCCAAACTTTAGAGAACCTACTGCTTCCTCAGCTGATTCCAAGAACTCAAAGTAGGCCTCAAATGTGATGAATCACATGGGAGGGAAATAGTCCGGAAAGCCCAGATGTCACTTCTGAAGAGAGCTTTGTTCAAAGGACTCACAATACACAAAAGCTGGAATAGACAAGACTGCCAGCATTCCAGCTGCTGTGAACAAACCCAAACTCAAGGTTTTCAGCATTATAGTAAATTAATATTGGTTTCAGAAATGTCCCTACAAAACACTTCACTCAAAAAAGCCTTCCCATGCAAACAGGACACAGAAGGGGAAAAAACACACAAACTGAGGGAAGAGGCTTCATCTGAAAGAGCTGCAGAGGATTATGTCACTGGGGGGACAAAATAACAATCCTGGACAGTTGCATACACAGAAATAATGTAGTATTAACAATCTCAATTTTATTTATCTGCATTAACTCACCAACCTGCCTCCTAAAGAAGGAGGAGGCTGTTGGAGCACAACAGCATTGAGCAGAGCTAAAGCTGGTTAGGAAACAACCAGAACTGCATGAGAACTTCCAGAAAAAAGTATACTGTATTGTGAGTTTTTAGCTTTTCCATCACCCAGTTTGTTCAGTCCAGTACTCAATCATTGTTTGGTGCCACCTTCAAAACCAGATTTGCTGGTTTAAGATTCTGAAGCTAACACATGTATCTTACAAATCACAGTCCATTAATTGTCAGGCCAGCCCAGATCCAACATGTCACTGACTAATGAACATCAGACTTAGTAACTTCTAATCCTGGCTGACAGTAACTTCCTGTAACCTCAGAATAAGGCACTTCTTCCTCCCTGCCTATATCTGCCTCAGATTTCTGAGAAAAACACACTCATCTCCCAGTATGCCACAGACGAGTTCATAGGGGTAAAAATACTGTGCAATAGGGAATATACTCACCTTTTTCCTGAAAACTGAAAAGGAAAGTCCACAGGCTTTGCAGACGATGTTGGTGCCAGCTGCAGCAGGAGCTGGATACGCTGAGAAGTCTGTGCTTGGTGTAAACCTGAATGGGCCAGCACCTCCCCCAAAGGCAGCCTGCTGGCCACGCACTGCTCCCGTACCCATGACTTCATTCAGCAACCCGCAGCAGGAAGCCCACATGGAAGTAGCTCCCGCCTGAAAACATCACAAAGCAAACGCAGAAAATCAGTATCTGAAAGCCCACATCAGATGTGACTTGCTGCTGAGGAGCTCCTTCACTCCATCTGTCATCATCCCAGGAGCATGTGGTGCGAATTCCCGGAGCTCCAGGATCCCAGCACCCTCACGGCTGTGACAGACCAGCTCCACTCCCAGCTGAAATCCAAAGTGGGAAAGAATTTCCCCCAAGAGGCCAATGCAGGCAAGGGGAGCTCACACTCACAACTTCTCTTCTAGAGACTTCCCCACAAAAAGAGTCAGGCATTTGAGGAGTGATGCAACAGTAGAGCAAGGAAGGAGTGACTGGCAGCCCGTTGTAGGTGAGGGGCAAACCCCGGAACGGTGACAGGCAGAAACAGCAACCTCTCGTGATTAATGCAGAACGGTCCCTGCAGGATCTGCTCCAGAACTCATCCAGCTCTTGCATGACTCACAACAAAACTCTCTAAAATAACATTCCTGGTTTTCAAACTTGAAAACCAATCTTTGTTAGAAGATAATTACAGTCTGGTTTCACTGAGAAGGAAATGTTTTTCCAAGATGTCCTTGAACCTCCCTGTTTCGTTGCCTTACAAAATGTCTAACAAAAATTAAATCTAAATGAACTTATTTTCTATTGAGTGGATTTTAGTTTTGGGTCACATAATCTTAAAGCACTGCAAAAAATTCTGAACACATGAACAAAGTGCTACTTTTTATCTTTGGATGCCCTTAGCACTGGATTCTGTATCAAAAGCTCACATTCTACTTAAAGGTGGAATTTGGACTCCAAGTTGGGTAGGTCACAGTTTAATCACTGTCAGGTGCTCCCTGAGACCTGCTGGAAAAAACACGAGAGGCAAACAGAATCAGGTTCTCCCTGAAAGGAAGCCGAGGGGATCTTTAAACTTCCTTTAAACACAGTTATTTTTTCATACTTCTTTCTTTAACAGCTGTTCTCTTTTTCATTCCAGGGCAGTATCTTTTTTTTTTTTTTCCCCCAAAGCACCAAGACAGAAAATAATTGCTTTTGAGACTTGTAGTTCTTGCTGTAAAACCCCAACCAACCAGAACACGCACTTCAGCTCTGTGACGTGGTGCTTTCATTCCTGTAGTAACTACACTAATTTCTAGATGAAGTTGCACATTTGCCCTGAACTGAACACAATCCTCTTACATTTGTGGGAACTCAATGCCAGAGTAACTGGGGATAGGCCAGAACGTCTCCTTTCAAACCACAGACCACAAAAGGTAAGAACAAGAACTTCAGTTACAACATCAAATATACATTCTAATTAAATCCTCTCATCTGTTAAATCCACTCCTCATCATGGGTATTTCAACAGCAGGACTCATCCTGCTGTAACAAGAACCCTCTGTGCCCTAGGCACCCCAGGCACGGGAGATCTTCCTCAGCTTCCTGCAGAGCTCCGGGGGCATGAATTCCAGCGGCCCTTCCCTGACCTCCCGGGAGCTCACACACAGCTCACTCCAGCCTGGTACTCACATCCCAGCCTCAAACTAAGGCTTGTTTTATACTTCTCCATTATAAACACTGTGCAAACTCACCAATATTCACTTTCCCTGGACAAAACATAATTATCCTGGTTTATTAGGCAGGAGGAATTAACTTTCCAGAAATACATCCTGAAAAACAATGACAAACCAGCAGAGCTCAGAGTTTTAAAACTTGGAACTTCTGAAAAATACTTCCTCTCATCTTAAGGGAAAGCTGTAACACAACCATTCCTCTCATTCATCACCTATTCTTCAAAACTGAGGAGCTAACTGTATGCCTAAAATATTTCAAAACAGCCTCATACAAATAACAGAAAAATAAAATAACGAACCAAAAGGATCTGTCAAAATTCAACCTCCTTTATTACACAACTGTGGCCCGTTCAGGGGATCACAGCAGCAGCAGCAGGACACACAATGACTAAAAGGACAGAAGACATTTGATACTACAACCCTGGCCTGAGAGTTTAACACCTGCTTCTTTGACTTTATTCCAGAGCCTGTAACAACTGTTCAGACATCACTGTCAACACCAAACATATATATTTTTAGGAACTTTTTGTTACCCGTTTTGGACACAAGGAAGTTGTTGGTATCAAACAGAAAATTTCTTTATCTTGCAGCCAACCACTCACTTAAGGTGAAAGGTAGGGCTACATGGGCATTAACTTTCTCCTTAACCTACGCCACCTGTGGATTCCTTCTATGCCTTCAGGTCATTAACTGATAATTGAATTACAGCGTCTAGACTCTCCACATTGCTTTGTAAAAGAAATGGCACCGTGCTAAAAAGAACCAACACAACACATAAATTAAACACGCCAAAACAAAAAATTCCTCCCCTTGAGAATTAATCAAAACATTCCCAATTTCTGCATGAAAACCATCAGTCTCCACTTCCACGGCCAAGCTGCCATCGGTATCTTCACACCCTATGTGCATCTCACAGGAGCAAAATCCTGCGTTCCAACTTCTCTGCTGTTGTTTTTAGCTTTAAGGGTGTTTAGTTACCTGACGAGGATTTCACCTGCTGCTCCTGACACACCTGTGCAAGCTGGGTGTGCTACAAAAGACGCAGAACGACGGGAGAGATTTATTTTTAATCATTTTAACTGAAACTCCCTCTTTACACCCCCCCTTCGACCAAGCAAAGCTTTTCCGGGACGGCGCAACAGCCTTGGGCGCGACGCGGCGCCTCAGGGGACCGACCGGGGCTCCGGCCCCCGGGAGTCCCCGGTGTGCCCCTCACAGGCCCGGCCCGGGCCCTGCCCGGAGGCTGACGCAGCGCGGGGCCCCTCAGCTCGGCGGTGCCGGCCCGGTGCCCCTCAGAGCGGGGCGGGATGGCGGCCACGGCCTGAGGCGAGCCGCGAGGAGCGGCCCGGCCCGGACATCCCTCCGGGCTCCCGGCCCCGTCACCCTCCCCGGTTCGCCCTCTCTTCCCTCCTTCCTTCCTCGCAGCAGGAGAAGCGCTTTCCCAGCGGAANNNNGGCCGCCGCTCGGAGGGCGGGCCCTGCCGCCGCGCCGCACGCCATTGGCTGCCGCGCTGCCGCACCGCGCGCCCATTGGCTGCTCCGCCCCGACGGCAAGCGGGCGCCGCCAATGAGAGCAGAGGACACGGCGGGGCCGGGGCGCGGAAATGCCCCGAGCGGGGCCGGGACATGCGGGGGGTGGCACTGGTGGAGCGCTGATGGTGTCACCAGTGCAGTCACTGATAATGGCACCGATGGTGGCTCCCAGGTGATGCTACCCATCCACTTGGCCCTGGCACGCCTTGGAGTGCTGTGTGCAGCTCTGGGCTCCTCAGGACAAGAGGAAGGAGCTCCTGCAGAGGGTCCGGCGCAAGGCACGGACACAATGAAGGCTCTGGAGCATCTCTCTTACAAGGACAGACTGCGGGAGCCGTGTGTAGAAGAGAAGGCTGAGAGGAGATCTCATCAATCTGCACAAACATCTCCAGGGGTGCCAGGAGGGTGGTGCCAGACTCTTTTTGGTTGTGCCCAGTGACAGGATGAGGAGCAACGGCCATAAACTAAAACACAAGAAGTTCCACCTCGACATGAGGAAGAGCTTCTTTCCATTAAGGATGGCAGAGCACTGGGACTGCCTGGAGACATCATGGATTGTCCCTCTGTGGAGCCCATCCAGTACCCTGCCACGGGCAAGGACACCTTCCACTGTCCCAGGCTGCTCCAAGCCCTGTCCAGCCTGGCCTTGGACACTTCCAGGGATCCAGGGCCAGCCACAGCTTCTCTGGGCACCCTGTGCCAGGGCCTCCCCACCTTCTCAATGAAGAATTTCCCCCTAACACCTAATTCAAATCCACCCTCTTTCAGTTTTACTCTATCAAGCCCTCTGGTGATAATCATTAAACTTGAGAAAATATATTATTATTTAAAAATCCACTTTAGCGAGCTCCTAGATGCCATTATTATTATTTTCTCTAGGCTGTGAGTGGGATCTATAGATATATAGATATAGATATATATAAAATAATAATCATAGATTGCAAGAACTGAAAGCTTTTAACCAGAAGATGACATTAAAGAAACCCCAGCAGTACAAACCTGACCAAGGCTTCAGGAAAGTTTTACATAAGAACACACAGGGCCAAGAACCAGGCAGGCCTTTGCCAAAAAGAGGAACAGACAAAGGTGGCTGAAAATAAATATGGAACATAAACGAAATTTACCCCTACAAAGGGTTGGATGCAATCTGCTAATTTCTGCAGGAAGGATCTGTTTTTGGAGCAAATCAGATACAAGAACTGGTTAAAAAAAATATGGTGTGTAAATGGCACAGTCCTGGCAGCTTCAGGAGTAAAAGCAGATACTGCACACAGCCCAACTTCTGGATTTGTATTGACACCATATTTTAATTCAAAATCAGGTCACCTTTTTTCAAAAATGCTTATGCTCCTTGACAAGCTTTAGATATGCACTGAACTTGTACACATGACTTAATAAAAAACGTCATTGTTTCCAATGATAGCTTGCCCTTTTAGTCAAAGAAACTGAAAAAATAGAAAGGCCTTGTGAATACAACGTTGGAGTTTGTAATGGGACATTTCCCACATCTCTCATGCAAGACATTGCTTTAAGACACCTTAAAAATATCAGTACAGTTTGGTTTTTAAGAAGTTCTATGTCATCTAAACTCTGTTGATTCAGAGTCACCCTTGAAGTACCAAATTATACACATATTTTTGTTAATAATATTACATTAAAACATGAGAACTCCCCATGCAGTCTCTGTAATGGGGTAAGAGTTGTCCCAAACCAAGCAAAACTCAACATTTTCCCTTTTTCTCTGTTAAGGATTTGCTGACAAGAAATCCTCCCAAACACAGATGTTTTAGGGAGTAACGTGGGCCTGACAGAGCTGAGATCTAGTGACAGTGCTGGCAGCTGCACTTGCCACTCCTGCCTTAATTTGGGCAGATCTGGATGAATCATGTCCTTAACATGTGATTTGAGATGACTTTTACTGCATTAGTGTGCCCAGACTGTAACCACGCTGAGGATTCTAAACGAGGATCTTTAACTCTGCCAGCTACTCCGTGGGTGAAAAGCAGCATTTCAAGAGGTTCTATTAATAAAAGACTTGCCCTCACTGAGCCTTCTGGACCATGCCAAAGCAGCATTAAAAGATTTAAATCTATTACTGAGAGATGTCCCATTTCCTTCTGCCACCAAATAACAAGTGACAATGACTCGCTGCAGCTCCCTAATCCCCCAAGGTTTTACACAGCTCCAGAGACAGAGGTAGGGAAGTGATTCTTCCCAGGAATATTAATTTGGTTTTAATTTAACAATCTGCAAAATGTAATAGTAGAGTTTAAAAAGACAAATTTAATCGCTGGGGATTTTATCTGGGGATTTCAAGTTGGATGTTAATGGCTATGGGAAGAATCAGGGAATCACAGAATCAGAGTAATTTGGGTTGGAAGGGACCCTAAAGATCATTTATTTCCACCCCCTGCCATGGGCAGGGACACCTTTCACTATCCCAAATTGCTCCAAGCCCTGTCCATCCTGGCCTTGGACACTTCCAGGGATCCAGGGGCAGCCACAACTTCTCTGGGCACTCTGTACCAGGGCCTCCCCACCCTCACAGGGAGGAATTTCTTCCCAAAATCCCATCTAACCCTGCCCTCTGCCAGTTCAAAGCCATTCCCCCTGTCCTGGCACTCCAGGCCATTATGAGCAGTCTCTCTCCATCTTTCTTCCCTTCAGGCACTGCAAGACTACAATTAGGTCACCCCAAAATTTCCCTTTTCCAGGCTGAACAATCCCAATTCCCTCAGCCTTTCCTCACAGGAGAAATGCTCCATCTCTCAGATCATCCTGGTGCCCCCTCTGGCCTCGCTGCTGGGCACAGCCTATTTTAGGTAAGATAAAAGATGACTTTTTCCACTGTGTTACCTAATCTTGGATTTAATACAATCAAAGTCATCTCTCACTGCTGGTTTTCAGGCGTGAGAGCTGATTTAAACATACTTTTAAAGTGTATTCAATGTTCTCTCTGCACCACACAGTGAGGGATTGTCAGCAGAGTTCACACTTTGGCTCCAGAGCTTTGCACAGAAACATCAGAACCAGATGTTTGTCATTTCCTTTTTCCTCCCAGTCCTTGCACAGCCCGGCCTTTATCTCATCCCCCTCCCCTCCCTGCCCTGCCACGCCACCAGTTCCGTGTTTCCACCCAGGCCATCGTGCTTTATTTTCAGGAAATGGCAGCAAATTGACTTCTATAACATAATAGCTGCTGTTACTTCCTGCGTTCTGAATTCAGACACAGCTCAATGAGTTCATTGAGGGCGAGGAAACGATCATTAACTACGCCAGCAGCAGCAGCAAGCTACAATGCTAAATTTCTTAAATGTAAATGTATCCTAGAAAATTACTCCCCGCTTGATTTGCCTCCTCCTCCTCTCACCACCCCCAGGCATGAATCAGGAGCAGAGCAATGGAAATCCCCGGGGACATGCAGATGTATAATAATATTGAGTTTTGTTTTGCTCTCACTTACAAAAATGAGCACTATTATAATAATTGGAGTATTTTCTTTGGGAATATGATGCCTTAATGAAGTACTTTAACAAGTTATTGAGAAAATAAAAACTTACATGTGGAAACGTCTTTACAGCATCACAATTAGCTTGCAGGAAATCCAGAGAGGAGTGGATTCACTCTGTGGTGTTCTCTGTAACATGGAAATGCTCCTGTCAGAACACAGAGAAAATGTATTAGATGAGTTCATCTAAATTTTACTGTATAAAAGATGTAACTTTTTACTTCTTGGGGTGTTTGACTTGTGGAAACCTCCATTTTACACCCTGTGCAGAGTAAACGTCTCCTTTTTAAATCAGACTCTGTGTCTGTGTTTAGAGAGCTGCTAAAATCGGCAACAATTCCACCAAGCCACTGCCCGTGGTCACTTGTACCTCACCTGGTACAAGTGTGGCCATCTCTGTTAATCACAGGAACATTAAAGTTGGAAAAGATATCCAAGTTCATAAAGTCCAACCTGTGACCAATCACCAAACCCTATTGCAAAGTGCCGTGTCTACTTGTTTTTTGGACACTTCCAGGCGTGATGACTCCACCACTTCCCTGGTCAGTCCTTTACAATGCTTTACTACTCTTTCAATGAAGACATTTTTCCTGATGTCCACCCTGAGCCTCCCCTGGCCCAGCCTGAGGCCGTTCCCTCTCCTCCTGTCCCTGTTCCCTGGGAGCAGAGCCCGACGCCCCTCACTGCTCCTCCCGTCAGGGAGTTGTGCAGAGGCACAAGGTCCCTTCTGAGCCTCCTTTTCTGCAGGCTAGGCCCTTTCCCAGGTCCATCAGCCTCTCCTGGGGCTCAGACCCTTCCCCACCCCCGTTTCCTCCCTTGGACACGCTCCAGCCCCTCAGTATCTTTCTGCCGTGAGGGTCCCAGAACTGACCCCAGGATTTGCGGTGCCTCAGCAGCGCCAGCACAGAGGGGAAAATGTCCGTTCCCTTATCTAGCAGATAACTCCCCAGGGCTGCAGCTGCCCAAGCGCAGTCCATCCCCTCGCTGTCCCCAGTCGCGGCCTATCTATCGCTGTCCGCAGCCGCGGCCTGGCTGCAGCGCGGGTCAGTGAGGGGCAGGACCGGACCCTTCTCTCCCCAGAACGTCTCTCTCGCGCCCAGCCCGCCGTGGCGGCCCCGCCGTCGCGGCGCACAGCCCCTCCTCTGATTGGCTGCGACGCGACGCGCGCGCCGG
>WEKY01008187.1:718457-732995 GCA_013390045.1 Picathartes gymnocephalus
GGGCGGGGCGCGCGCGGTTTCCCGGGCGACGGGCGGCCCGGCGCCGCCATGGCGAGCGTGCACGAGAGCCTGTACTTCAACCCGATGCTGACGAACGGCGTCGTGCACGCGAACGTGTTCGGTGTCCGCGACTGGGTCACCCCGCACAAGATGGCCCTGCTCGTGCTGCTGAGCGAGCTGGGCCGCGCCGGCGCGCAGCTCGGCCTGCTGGAGCGGCGGCGGCTCAACCGGCTGCTGCTGCCGCTGCTGCAGGTCGGGGCCCGGGCCCGGGCCGGGGCGGGGGGAGGGGGGGCCCCGTTGTGTCGCGGCCTATCGCGACGTGTCGCTGTCCTCCGCAGGGTCCGGATATGGCGCTGTCGCGGCTGCGCAAGGCCATCGAGGAGTGCTGCCCGCACCTGGCCGGCTCCGTCCACATCAGGTGGGGGGGCCGTGCGGGCGGGGCGGGGAAGGAGCCGCCGAGGCCGCTGTGCGAATCCTTTGCGTTGTTTGTATCCGCTCGGAGCGCTCAAAAGTGCTCTGAAATGTGTAGATGTCAGGTTTTAAAAGCATACGTTTGGGCCAAAACTCAGATTTCTTACTTGTCATCACTAAGTTCTGAAAGGCACCAACATTGAAGCCATCAAAGTTTCTGTGGGACAGAAGAGCTGTTGTCATATCAGATAATTCACTGAACAGCAACAGTTCCAAAAACGTAATCAACCAAAAATTTTAAATCTTAAAAATAATTTTTAAAAGGGTTCCTACGTGTTTTAAGAAAACCCATCTTGCCTGATTATTCTCCTTTAATAAAGACCTATTTAAAAAGAAAAGAAATCAAACCTGATTATTATTTGGCTTATTATCAATATTTAATATGATTTTATTTATCTCAGTATGAAAACCTCCTGGGCCCAAGAAATTAGTTATCACTTGTTTCTGTTTGTGTTTACTCATTTGTACAGGAAGCAAGAGAATATTTTATTTGATATCTATATTAATACCCTGAAAAATGTAATTTTCTTCCCCTGTTTAGGTTAAAACTTATGGCAGAAGGAGAACTGAAAGATATGGAACAATTTTTTGATGACCTTTCAGATTCATTCTCAGGGACAGAGCCAGAAGTTCATAAAACAAGTGTAGTAGGTAAATAATTATCCATAACCTGTTTTTGATGTGATACCTATCATTGATGTGATTCCCTCAGGATACAGCTTTGTTTTTCTGGGGAGGTGTAAAGTTGCAGAATGTCATTTTTCCCTTGCTCAGATGTTGCATATTAACCAATATTTGTGCACATTGTGAGGTTGTTACTGATTTTAACAATTTATCTCTGAGATTTGCTGCTAAATTAAGACCAGATTTACACCTTGCAACACTGAGTTGTATCATTGAGATGAGATTCAGTAATTCCTGTTCTGTTTCTCATTAATTTCTGTTTAATGAGGAGCTGAATGCTGTTGTTTAAGCTGCTTTCCATGATTTTGGTCTCATGGCTGCAGCAGCACCTGACAGCCCGTGCTCACAGCAGGCGTTTCCCTCTCCAGGTCTGTTCCTGCGCCACATGATCCTGGCATACAACAAACTTTCCTTCAGCCAGGTCTATAAACTTTACACAGCACTCCAGCAGTACTTCCACAAGGATGAGAAAAAGGATGGAGCCGATGAGAACGAGATGGAGCTGACAAATCCAGAGGAGCTGGACGGGAAAATGGAGAAAGAGGAACTTGATGGGCCTTTAAGGTGATAAATTCGTGTTAAAGCCTTTCCCACCTCTTAAAGAAATTAATCTTTTATTTTTTTAAAGCCTCCTACAGCCGGGCTGAGTTTTGTGGCCGCTCGTTTCCTTGGTGCCACCATGTGGTAATGTTTGTCAGTGGCTCGGGAAGGTGGCACTGCCCCATCCTCATACTCACTTAGGGAAGCACAGCCCAAAGGCAGTTGCTGCCCACAATTTCCCACTGCTGAGTGACTCCTCTGGTTGTCATGTGCTAAAGCTGTTGGAGAGGTCACTTCTGCTTCCAGCAAGAAAAGATTGCTCAATAAGGAGAAGTTAAGCTGAATGGTTTTGTTTTGCTTTTCACCCCTCCCCAAATAAAAGAACTCCTGTCTATTTACCTCAAAAAGAAGAAGCAAATACTGAGTTTTCACCTGCTGAAGAGGTGCTCCACTGTAAGAATAATCCTGAAAGTATTTTTATATATCCATATATTTAAAATGTACTTTGCAAACTGTCTTTGTTTAAACTTGTGCAGGAGTTGCTGCATCATGAGTCAGACAGCAGCTTTTGGGGTCTGGCTGTGTGCTGGACTTGCTGGCTTTCCACAGAATAAATGTCTTGTAGAATAGCTGTTTCCAGCAGTGATGGATGTGGCCAAAGTGCCAATTCATCTCCTTGGGACTATGTTCAGAAGACAGAAAAGACAGAGCAAAGCCAATTGAATATGTCAGCCCCAAAACTTCTTTCTGCTGTTTTTCTTCAGGTTTTTTTAGGGTGTATTTAGGGTAATATTTAGGGTGTATTTAGAGCTACGGTCTCTGCAAGTTGAAGCTGAATCGTGTGAAATCATTTGGATTGCTGGCTTTGATGGAGTAACATTTATTCTTTATTAAGTTTTCTCAGTGTTCTTTCATGCTTTGAGCTATAATATCTCAGAAAACTTTATAAAGCAAAAGTGTGGGGTGTCTGATAAATGTATTTCCGTGTTGTCTTTCCTTGCCCCTGTTTCTCACCAGAATGTTTCTTACCAGGGAAGAAGAGATTGCCTGCAGTGGGCCTCTTTCCCAGAAACAAGCAGAGTATTTTCTTTCTCAGCAGGTATGTTAATTCTCATTAAAGTGGAAGAAATGTTTCATAACATGAACTTCACCTTGAATTTTATCCACACTGTCAGCTGTGATGTTTTCTCTGGTCTGGTAGAGACTTGTTGATATCTTGCTTGTTGTTGCTCAGTATGAGCACTGGGGGCTATGAGTGTTTTATCCAGACATGTCACCATATGCTGTATTTGGTTCTGAGAAGGTCCTGCTCTGCTTGCCTCACATTTCTGTGAAATGTGCAGTTTTGTTGGTTATTCCAGCTGGTAAATAAAAAAGGGAACAGAAATACACATGGACACAAATGTCAGTAATTCAATGGTCAGTAGTGCTAATTTTAGTAAATACATTTTTATGATTCTTTATTAATTGAACTGCTTGCCAAAGCAAACTGTTGATTTATCAATTTGTTTTCCTGAGGGGTTTTTTTTTTTTTGGTTTTTTTGTATGAGGAGATACATGTAAGTGAGCAATGTGTGGCATTAGTTCTTCAGAGAGAAACTTAACCAAGATTCTTTAAGTACCTTTAGACAGTCATTTGAATAAGGTTTTATTTGACTTGGCTTCTCTGATCTCTAGAAAGTGAACACTAGAATACCACGTAGAATCAAACTTCCACTGTCATAGTAGAGCTGCTACAAAATCTTCTTTAATGTCCTTTCCAAGCAGATAACAACCTGACAATCCTGTACCACAATACATTTATAACCTTCCTTATGGAGTTACATATCTTACTTTTACTGTTCAAATTTTATTCCAGGCTTCTTTACTAAAGAATGATGAGACAAAGGCTCTTGCTCCAGCATCTTTACAAAAGGAATTGAACAACTTGTTAAAATTTAATCCAGACTTTGCTGAAGCAGTAAGTATCTTTTTCTTCATCCAGAATGGTTGTAAAGGGATTTCTTATCTCTAGGATAGGATTATTTGGGACTAATTTATTCCCTATTGAAATATAAGTAGATGATAAAAGTGTGAGTAAGTTGCATGCAAATGTTTAATAATTCAGACTAAAACTCCTGAAGGTACAGAAACCTTAATTAAGCAAAGTACTTCCCCTTCATGCACAGATATAAGCCTCTTAATTTTGGTGGGCCTGAGTGCATTCTCGTTCAACTAAATCTAAAACTTACTTCTTTTACCCACATTTTCCTAAGGAATTTCAGGCCTCATACTCCTGTAGTTTAAAAATCAGTATTAAGTGCAATATTTGTTAATTTTGCTGGTTGTTGTTCACTTTGCATCTGGTCCTTAATAACAATTTGTACTGAAAGCCATATACAACTCCCACTGAGAGGCTTTTCCAGACCTGTGGTGTGAGCTCTTGCTTTGTCCCTCAACAGCTTATTCTTGAGCAACTTCCCTAAGTTCAACTCTTTCCTGCTTTGCTTTCTGGCTCTTTCTCCCAGCAGCCCCGGGCTGAGCAGACAGGATTTTCCTTGCTGCTGTTTGGAAGGGTATCCTTGAAAGGGCTGCCATAGTCCCTGGCTGGACTTCACAACATAAAAGAAAATACATAATTTTAGCATCTCCTTTCTATCTGCACAGCATTTGGAAGCAGTGCTGATGTTTCTTAGTATCTTCCTGAGTGCAGACACTGTGGGAGTCCTGCCTGCATTCCCGCTCTCACTTCACACATAAATACAGGGATTCCACCTCTGTAGAGATCTCAGACTGGCTGGGATCATTCTGACAGCCAGATCTTGGAATCTTCACCATTTGGCAGATCCTGTTAGGGCAGACAACCAATTTTGTCCAAGAAATCACCAATTTTATCCAGACATTCTGCACAGGTAGTGTCACTATTGGTGCAATTTCTGATCAGTATTTCACGGCTACGTGTGTTGGACAAAAATACATAGTAATAATAAACAAAAATTCTGGTTTAATATCTGTACAATTAAAGCTGATTTTTGCTTCACTTTTCAGCATTATTTAAGCTACTTAAACAGCCTCAGGGTGCAAGATGTCTTCAGTTCCACACACAGCCTCCTGCATTACTTCGACCGGCTGATCCTCACGGGGGCCGAGAGCAAAAGCAACGGGGACGAGGGCTACGGGCGGAGCCTGCGCTACGCCGCGCTCAACCTGGCGGCCCTGCACTGCCGCTTCGGCCACTAGTAAGGAATTCACCCCGAGGCATCTCAGAGTGCTGACAGAGACCTCCCTTCCTTCTGAAAAATCCCTTCACGGGCTTTCTCTCACTTGGCAGCAGCATTGGTTGGGTTGGGATCGTCTTGCGATCTTGATTTGTTTGGGTTTTTGTTTTGATGTTTATTTGGTTTCCATAAGAACTGGGCCATCTAAGAGTTGTAGTTTTTCTGTGTCCTGGGTATTTTAAGTGTTCAATTACATTTCCATGACCTCGGAAGGGTCAGTGGGCATGAATGCCTGTTTTCATCCATATTCTCAAGAAAGTGTGGTTGGTTTTCTGCAAGTCAACATAGAGCTGATGATCTGGCAAAAGAATAATTAAACAAAAAAAGCCATCCAAGCTTTTCAAATTTAAAATGCTATACGGGTGGGATTTATTTTGTTGATAAAGCTGGCCTGCCCATCCTCACTTATGGTTTGCATTTATTGATTGCTGCCTGGAGGCATCATGTGAAAGGACTGGACAGGGGAAGGACACTGCAAAGTTGAGAGCAACAATTTCTACACAGGCAGATTCTAAATGTTGCCCCTGTTCAAACAATAACTTGGCACCATGGCATGTACAGGGTTTGAAAGCCCGTGAAGGGGTTACAGCTGCATTTTGGTTTGCAGATGCTCTCAGGCTTATTTTCCTCAAAACCAGAATGCACTGCTGAGTGCTGCGAGGGAAACATAGGCTGTTAAATCAGACATCTGAGAGCATTATGCATTATTCAGATCAATATTCCTCTGGATCAGGACGCTGTGACTTAAGCACTGTGGGAATACTAATTGTTCTGCCTCTGTTCATAGCCAGCAGGCCGAACTGGCACTTCAGGAAGCCATCAGGATTGCCCAGGAGTCCAACGACCACATCTGCCTGCAGCACTGCCTGGTAAGAGCTCTGTTCAAACGGGGCTTGAGTCGTCTTGCTCAGTGAAATGTTGCAGAACCTCTCTTACAGCAGCATCTCCCCCAGGGCATTTGACTGCCCGGCAGAGGGGTGACATCTCTCCTGGCACCCAGGGCAACAAACTGCAGGATCATGGGATGGTTTTGTTGCAGCTCAGGATTAATTTCTTAAGCAGGAATTGTTATCCCAGAGATCTCAGTAGTAAGCTCAAAGTTGAGTCTTAGATGTTGTAAAAAGGAGAAGTATTTCAGAAGGTTTCCCTTTCCTGTCTGTTGAATTCTCAAAGAGTAACCAGCCACCTTTAGAGTAAGCATAAGTGGGAGGGAAAGACTTGGATTTCTCTCTATTTTTTTCCCCGTAATTAACATGATAATGAATTGACATCAATGGTGTCAAACTCCTGAGGTGCTGCATTCCAGTTCCCTGCATTTTTTTGCATCACTGAACCTCTAGCATTGGCTAGTACCACACCAGCATCCCAGCCTAGCTGGACTTCTGATATGTTTTGCTATGCAGCATTTAGTAAAAGTTTCCTTAGAATCAATCCTCAAGTGGTTTGTATTTCTAGTGGGTTTTCGTGCATTCTGTAACAGCAAGTCAAATTAAAAGTACTGCAGCCATCAGTTACCTGCAATGAGATTTTGATCTTTTTCCTTGCTAGAGCTGGTTGTACATTCTGGAGCAGAAGATATTTGATAGCTGTGTTCTGCTGGAGCACTCTGTGAACAAATCCTTACATTTTGGATTGCCAGTGAGTCCATTTCATCAATCCTTAACTTTATTCTGGGACAAACCCATGTGGTGATGGGAGCGTGTGTGATCAGAGTTTGGGGTTTTGTGGCTGGTCTGTTCAAAACATGTAATTGAATTTAAACAAATATGTTGTAACACTCCAAAATCTAGCTGTTTCTATGACTTTTATTCTTCATATTAACACGCCAGAGTTCACTTGCTTTAATGCCAGAGCATTATTGCAAGGCTCACTGGTTTTCCTTCTAACTTGTTTGATTTTCAGGGAGAAAAACTCTCTGTGGCTACTGATCCAGGCACCATTTTGGCACAATCTGGTGCTCAGGGGAGGTTCTTAGGCCTCCACCTTCCCTGAAGCTCAGTGCTGATGCCTCTAGCAGGGCTTTGAACATGTTTACTCGTACAGCTCTCTGAAATCCTGCAGGAAGCTCTCCCCTTTGGTAGTTCTGGCAACAGTTTGTTGCCTGTTAATGTTTCGTTCTGTCTTCCCCAAATCTGCAATTCCTTTGTTAAGAGAATTGTTCTAAAATGGACTAAACTGCTGTTGTTGGAGATAGGAGCAGACATGGCCCCTTTGTGGGGAAGGGAAGGAAAGCAAAGGCTCTGTTTTCACAGCAGTTCTGGAGAAATCCAGGTACTGGTCCTGTCCTCCTCCATACGATTTCTGTGTAGGGGAGTGGAAATTACCTTTCACATCCAACAAAATGACATTCACATATGTGTGGGTGTGCATAAGTGAGTATTTAAAGAAATGCCTGGAGCAGTGTTCCTTTGTCTGTGCTGTCTTTTTGGGATTCTTTTTTAGTAGTTCAGAACTCTGCTCCAGTGTAATTTGCAAGCCTGGGGTACTCTGTTGTATTCCAACACTGTAGGTATGTTTTTTTTTCCTTCTTCCCAGTATCTTGCTTCCTTGGGAATACAGTCCTTGGTTCAGCAAAGAGCTTTTGCAGGAAAGGCTGCCAACAAACTAATGGATGCCTTAAAAGATTCTGATCTGTTGCACTGGAAGCACAGCCTGTCAGAGCTCGTTGACATCAGCATAGCACAGAAAACAGCCATTTGGAGATTATACGGCCGCAGGTATTTGCTTTGTTTGGAACTCCTGGATTAGCTGCTGCACTTGTTAGCACATAATGCATTTATATAGGTGTAACAAGTGACTGTGGCTCTCCAGTGCACTAAAATAAAGCAATCAGACTGTGATTCAGTAAAGGCTGAGTGCAATTACTTCCATTCTCTTGTGTTCCTTTAAAACTCATACTGAAGAAGAGATAGAGTTTCCATTTAGTAGTGGCAAATAGATCATAAATTGTTCCTGTGCCCCCACTTTCAGCATCTCTGTGCTTAGGCTGTGTGCAGCTTTCAGTCTGTAGTATTTGCTGTGCCTGCACAGTCCAGAATCCTTGGACAGCAGTTGTTTTACAAGTTTTCCTTCTCCCCAGGCCCCTGGCTTAACCAGACAAGGTAGACTATTGTCATAACAAGACCGTAGATTAAAAATGGTTGTTGTTTGCTGCTTGAAAACTAAAAGATATTTCTCTTGCACAAGCACCATGGCACTTCAACAAGCCCAGACCTTGCTGAGCATGAACAGTCTGGAGGCTGTGAATGTGGGCGTTCAGCAGAACAACACCGAGTCCTTCGCCGTGGTGCTGTGTCACCTGGCAGAGCTGCACGCCGAGCAGGTGAGCTGTGGGCACAAAGTGCTATTTGCTGAGGACGTGTGGGTGTTACTGACAGAGGGTGCAAGACTTGACTTGTGGTTTTTTCTGCCTTTAACACCTGCTCCGGGGGCAGAGACAATGCAGGGTGTTTGCTTGGCAAATCCCTTCCCTGAGGGTTGTGCTGGAAGGGAGGGGACCTGGGCCCGCCCTGGTGCATTAATTACTGTCTTTCTGCGTTCCAGGGATACTTTGCAGCTGCTTCTGAAATACTGAAACACCTAAAGGAGAGATTCCCTCCCAACAGTCAGCATGCACAGGTAGCTTTCAGCCTGTAAGTTATGTAACTATTATCCAGTAGGATCTGAATCCCATTGCTCCTGAATTTTCCTCTCCATGCCTTGGGCTATACGTTTTCTCATTACCCGTGGCTCGTCTTCATGGGAAGCTGTGCAGCATCAGCTTTTTTACAAAAGCATGGAAAAGCTGCCTGTGTTGTTCTCAGACTGGTGAGACATTTCTCTCACCACAGCCTCCTAAGGTGAAGCTGTTCAAGTAGAAATTTCATTAAGAGAAGGAATATACATCTGCTTCAGGAGCACATAGAGCAATTAAATGCTCTGCATTGATTTGGAGCTTCAAAGTTCTGTTTAATTAGTGCTGCTTATTTTGATATATTACAGTCCAGAAATAACTGAGGTAATAGGCCAATAACCTGGTTTTTGTGTGACTCTGGGAAATATTGCCACAGGAGTCTGTAAAATAGTATTTACATTGAAGTGTTCAAGATCCCATTAAATATAGTATGAGCCTTCTCTTTTCTACAGAACAAGTCTACTTGTTTACAAGTCTCAAATCATTAGTAATGATTTAAAAGAGCCTTTTTACTTAAAATGCAGTCAAGTAGGTGAGCTTCGATACTGAACCATTAATCCAGACCTGAGCATTTCTGTTGAGGACAGTAATTCAGTAAATCCAATAATTGGACAGTGGAGTTAGTGTGTCTAGACATAAATACCCACAGGGGAAAAGAAAAAGTAAATTCTAAACTGGGATTAGAAAATGAACAGGAACAACTTCTAAAACTTGTTTCTGGATGTTCTTTGTTTAGCTTTGGATGCTGTTTGATCAGAAAATACAGTTTGAGCGAGCCATGAACGATGGCAGATACCATGTAGCAGATTCTCTTGTAGGAGGAATTACAGCACTTAATAGCATTGAAGGTGTATACAGGTAAGAAATTGTGGGTCTTCATGCACTTGCAGGTGTGTTCCATGAAGATAATGAAAAATTTAGCAAAATGATCACTGGCAGTCACATGTGCTTACATATTTTTCCCTTTCCAGAATTAGGTAATATCCTGTCATCTAACCTGTAGGGTTGTTCCCTTAGAGCATGTCCTGCAAGAATAATTTGTAGTTGTTTCTCTGGACATTCGAAGAACTGGAATAGCTGAAGTTGGTGTTATTCTAGAGCTGTGAATCCGTTGTGGTAACTTCTTCAAAATCTGCTGTAGTCAAATCTGAGCACAAAGCAGATTTTGATGTCAAGGAGCTGGGGAGGGAGCTCAGGTCCTGAGCGAATTCCTCTGTGGCCTGCTTTCTGCATCTCCAAAATGGAACAATGTGATTTTTTTTTCACCCATCATAATGGGTTCTGTTTCTAAATAACGACATGTTAAAAATAGTTACAGTTAAAACTTGTTATTTGATGAGTATGAAAACCAATTTAGTGTTAAAGGAATTTCTTGTTGATTTTCAATGAGGCAAAACACCTAAAAGCAGCCAGTGCCAGTCAGCCAGAAGATCAGTATTCAAGCTGTGGGACCTGATGCTTGTCCTTCTGGAATTGGACTGATCATGAATTCCCTGATCTTTAAATATTCTGCTCAGTGTCTGGTTCAGGGCATTTGTACCCATCCCCTGCTGCTGTGCATTTGGTCCTGACTTGCTTGTTCTCCATTTTCCTGTTGCTGTGTATCCTTGTTAGCTCAGGCCAATTTTAGCTGCTTTACCTCACACCTGTTTTTCTCACAGATAATTACTTGTGCTTTCTAGCTTGCATGGCCTCCCGTTTCTGCTGCCTGTTTGGCCTTTGGTTTTGGCAATCCCTGGTTTCTATCTAAAGCTGTTTTATGAGTTTGATCCTTTCTGCCTGGGAGTTGTCCAGTTGGCACCAGGGAGATCTGTTTTTCCTCCTGTCTGTGTGTGCAGCATGTGTACACTTTGTCAGGGTACCAGTCTGCAGTTACAAGAAACACAGGTCACAAAATAGAGACCTCTTCTGCTGTGTTCTGAAGAGCAGAATTCTATACAAAATACAAAAATACAGTGATGTTTTCTTCCTACCACAACAGCAAAGCCATTGTATTGAAAGCCCAAAATCAAATGTCAGACGCACACAAACTTCTGCAGAAATTGTTGATCCACTGCCAGAAAATCAAGAACACCGAGATGGTGATTAGGTAAGAATGTTTCATTTTCAGAGTATTAAAGCCACTTTGCAGTGATTAGAATCAACCATTTCAATTTGCCTGTGTTCAGACTTCACTAGTCTTCAGATTACCTGCTGTGATTCTGCGATTACAAAGTCATTTCAATTATTAATCACAGTATGGAGGAATCCTCAAAATATTGTGGCAATGAAGCCTAGTTATTTTTAATATGTAAACTGTCCATGAAGGTTCACGGAAGAAGGAGACACTGCAGCTAAAATGAATAGTAAATGGAAACGTGTGTGTGTGTGTGTGTCGTTCTACCTTGGTGTAAATTTTGAGAGAGCTATGGTGTTATTTAATCTTTTGTGTGTCTGTGGCATCTCTCTTAAAGGTGTAATTTAAATTTATTGTATATGCAGCAGCATAATTCATGCATTCAATACCATTGTGGATGGAATAATTCCCTGGGAAACGGGTGGACATTTTTCATCCAGAGTAAAGGTCTGTAACTGTTTGCCCCTGTTTGGTCAGGGTGCTGCTGTCCACAGCAGAGCTGTACTGGAGATCCTCGTGTCACACCATTGCACTGCCTGTGCTGCTGCAGGCCCTGGCCCTGGCTCGGGAATACAGCCTGCAGTACTTGGCCTCTGAAACTGTGCTGAACTTGGCTTTCTCGCAGGTAGGTCTGATTTGTGATTTCACAGGGCTGCAGGGCAGCATTTATTCTGGGGATCTGGATGCTGTTTTTACTCCTGTGAGATTTAAGAACACAGCCTTGTTGGAATTAAATTATTGATTCTGAAGAAGCAAACTCTGAATGTAAAAGCTTTCGAGGAAGTTAATAAAAGTTGAGTTTCATGTGTATCACTAAAATATATAGTTATTGTATATAATTAAGCAGCATAAATTTCCTCTGTCTTAATGTCTTCAGTTATTTTTTTATGCTGGTATTTTGGCTTCCTAGTAGCACAGGTTGGCATGTGTATTAAAAATAATGCTGGTAATGAGTTCAGTTATTTTGTTTATTCTGAGAGACGTGGCTGTCAGCACTAAGTGGAGAAGCCATTCCCAATCATTTCAGAGAGCAGCTCATTTCTACTGACAAGTTTTGATTTAAAAGAAGATTGTGGAGAAAAGTTGAAAAAAAAATTGTGTGTGTTACATTATGTTATTGGAAACAGACACGGCTTGTGTTGTGTTCCCTGAAGAAGCTGCTCATACCAGTGGACTCCAGTGTGAGACGAGCAAGTATTTCTCTTTCAGCTGATCCTTGGCATTCCTGAACAAGCCCTGAATATCCTGCACATGGCAATAGAACCTGTCTTGGCCCATGGAGCCGTCCTGGACAAAGGCTGTGCCATGTTCTTGGTGGCCAAATGTCAGGTGGCCTCTGCAGCTTCCTACACTCCACAGAAGAAGATTGAAGGTAGTGTGACAGTTCTCTCTGAAACTGGGCTCAGAAGTGCAAACCAGTGTCTGTACTGGAGTCCTGCTACACCAGAGCAGATTACCTGGTTATTGGATACAAAATTAATTTGGAATTACTTATTCCACAGATGTTTATAATGGAGCATTGTTTATCTGCACACTTTCACGCACATATTTTGCAGCAAAGGCTGAATAATAGAAACTAGCTGAGAGAACATGTTGCTAAGACACAAATGGTTTTGAAAAGCTGAGGAATTTATAATTGGTCTCCTTAGACTTGAGCTGCCTTGCTTGGAGTTGTTACCGTGATATTTTCTTAAATATGACTGTCCCCCTTTTCCCACAGCTTTGGAATCTGCTATCTTGAATCTAAATGAAGCCAAGACTTACTTTGCCAAAGTGGACTGCAAAGAGCAGCTCAGAGACGTTCTCTACTTCCAAGCCCGGCTGTTCCACACCCTCGGCAAGACCCAAGAAAGGAACAAATGTGCAATGTTGTTCCGTCAGTTGCACCAGGAGCTGCCAGCACATGGTGTCCCTTTAATCAACGCCTTCAAGTGATACATTTAAAGATGAGATTTGTTTGTTTTCCTCTTTTCGTTTTGTTTGGGGTTTTTTTATGAACATCTTTTTATTGTATTCCATCATCCGTGTTTCAGAACAACTGCCAATAAATCATGGTCTGCTCTTGAATAAACTTGTGTTTTGTAACACAAATGTAATTTTCCACCCATTTCACTTTCATCTGATGTGCTGGCATTGACTGCTAGCAATGAGATCCTCATTTTGGAAGAAAATATCATTTTGGCTGTAGTGTGGGATTTGAAGGCACAGGGGATGACACTTCTGTGAGAGTATACCTTTTGTGGGTGCCAGTCACCTGGTGACTACATAAAAGCTGAACATCATTAAACCCCAGGAGATACCCTGCCTGGAACAGTAGATTTAACCGTGGCATTGTCAGCAATGAGAAAGCCAGACCAGAGCTAAACCTGGCTCTGCTGGAGCCTGGCTAGGTAAGGAGGAAGAGAGAAGCACTAAGGTGTGGTTGAGACAAGGAGAGTCCAAAGTTAGTTTAGACATTCCATTAATTAGTGCTGCATCAGGGCCTTGATTTTAAAACGACGTCTCCAACAGCAAAAGGGAACCCAGCTTTGCGGAATGCTGGTGGTGGCTCATTCTCTCTCTGCCGTGTTTTAACCAACATTGAGGAGTTTCATCCGTAAAATGTTTGGAGCACCCACCACGTTAAGGTAAGTGCATAAACCTGATTTTTAGAGTGGCTTTCAAGATTCTGGTCAGAAATACAGTGTTTATCCACAGAGCTGGCATGGAGGCCTGGCTCTGCTCTGGGGAGCTCTACAGTATCAAAGAGGTGCCCACAAACGAGCCTTGAAGCAAAATGAGGAAGAGGGTTTGGCCGGCTGTGGCATTTGCATCTGCTCAAGGCTGAAGCTGTTGCTTCATGCAAAGAAAACCTCGGGTGATCTTGGGGCAGAAATGGTACTGGATGGAAATAAAAACAAACCCCAAATAATGGACAAAGCAAGGGGGATGTTTACCGAGGGCTGGTGTCAGCCGGGGTGTTAAAGGCCGTGCCCGTGAGCTCTGTCGCAGCGTTACAGAGCTGCAACTTGTGCGGGCACTGTTTGGTGGTGGCCTCTGTGACATTTCCAAACAACTGTTTTGTAAAACCTCCCCTTTAGGTGATGATTTGGGCAGTCGCTCAGTGCGGGGGAACTGGCGCAGGTAACCCGGTTTGCCCCCAACCGACCTGACGCTGGAAGCCCAGAGTTTGCACGGGGGCAGGGGGAGGAAGCGGCGGCGGGGGACGCCGGGGCTCGTGTCCCTCCGAGGCGGTCACGGGGAGCCGACAGCGGGGTCGGCGGCAGCGGGGCCGGCCGGGGCTCCGCGCTGCATCCCGGGGGGAGGTGGCGCGGGGCCGCGTGGCCCGAGGGGGAATAAAACACTGGGAAAAAAAATATAAATAAACAAAAGAACAAAACACCCCAAGAGCCACTTACAGGGTGGATGGGGGCGGGCAGGATGCGACTGCCCGGGGGGCAACCTGCCCTTCCCCGGGGCGGAGCAGGGCCTCCCTCTCTCCCTCCCTCCCTCCTTCCATCGCTCCCTCCCTTCTTCCCTCCCTCCTTCCCTCGCTGCCGCCGCCGGAGCGGAACCGAAAGCGAAGGCGGCGCCGGGCAGCCGCGCTCCGGCCCAGCGCGGCGGGGACTGCGGGGTCCCGGGGTCGCTCCCCGCCAGGTCGGTCCTGCGGGAGCGGGCGGGAAGGCCGGGCGGGTCCGGGCGGGGGATGCGCCCGCTGTGGCGGAGACAAAGCCGCGCCCGGAGGGACCGGGCGGGCGGGGGCGGCCGAGCCGGGGATGGAGCCGGGGCTGGCGCTGCCCTCTGGGCGGTGAACGGCA
>WEKY01008187.1:733059-836085 GCA_013390045.1 Picathartes gymnocephalus
TGCCCTCTGGGCGGTGAACGGCATCGCCTCCGGACGGGGCTCCGTCGCGGGCGGCCTGTGCGGACACCCCCGCGGTGCGGGCTCGGAGCTGTCGTTTCCCCATCCCGCGCCGGGGAGCTGCGCCGTGGCCGCCCGGGCCCCGCTGCCATCCCGCTGCCATCCCGCTGCCGCCGGCCCCGACACGTGCCGCGGGTCCCGGCGGGCTGACGGCGCTCCAGGCGCGGCGATGGGACCGGGTGGCCGGACCGCCTGTCCCACAGACCCCACGGGGCTCCTGCCTGAGGGTTCAGGGCCGGAATGAGGAGTGCCAGGGAAAGATAGGCCATGGGCTTGGGAAAAGAGGGGGTTTTTAAGGTCAAGGGGCCAAGTGAACGGTCAGGAAAAGATGAAGGGGATGGAGTTGGTGGAGCGACTGTGTACAGGGGACAGATCTTAGAAGTCACTGGTTGGGTTGCCGCGAGTGGCAGAGCGCAGTTAGGAGGTGGGATGCAGCCCTGCAGCCACGTGCACGGCACTGAGCATCAGGAGCATGAAGGTTACAGTCAAGACAAAGCGCAGAAGTGAGATGACCACGGGAAGCTGGTGTGATGGAGCTGTGGACTGACTGCAATGCTGCAGGGGCAGAAACCAACCTTGGGGACAGGGCCAGGTTGTCGTCAGGGCCAGGGGGACCGCACTTGGGAGAGGATGTGTGGTGGCTGTGGGCACCGGAGTTGCCTCCACGGCCCACACCCAGACAAACAGCCCCTCTCCGGGGAGAAGGAGCCCCATCCTTCTCCTGGCCCCTTTCCATGAGCACTTTCTCTTGGGAAAAACAGCCAACAAACCCCCAAAACCCATACCTGAGAGTGCTGTGAGAGGTGTCTGATGGACCAGTGCTGTTCCAGGGAAGGCTGTTACCACTTTGGGGAGGTAATTTGGAGGAACCTTTGCTTTCAACTCGACCCTGATGTCTTTTAAGTGGTGTTCACGAAGTGCAGAGCTGCTCTCATTTCCTCTCTTGTGGGCATCATGGGCTGGAGCTGATGTTTCCAGGAAAGGTGGGAGTTGCTTGGCAGTGCTGGACAAGGTGATGGAGGTGGCCTGAGCTTATCCTGGCCCGTGGTCAACACCATCTCTGGAGGTTATGCTCTTTTGGGATGCTCCTTGTATAGTGCTTCAGCATTATTAGGCTGTATCCTCAAAATTATAAAAAAAACGTGGTAAAGACATTTTTGTGACTCCCACTGAAGCTTGCTGCTGGGTTTTGTGCCACTACAATGCTACGAGCCTGGTTTTGCGTTTTTTCCCCAGGTCTTTCCACTCTGTGTTGGCTGGGCCAGGCAGTGCAGGATACTCTTCCATTTGCTCTGGGGATGATGAAAAGCCTTGCTGCTTGGGCACAGGGACCTGTCCTAGATGGTGCATGGGTGCCTGTTTCCAGTATCTCATACATCTGGGTGTCCTCTTGACTTCTAAAGAAGCTGCTGAGAGATTTTTTCCCATTAAAAGTCAGGTGGGGGATGCATATGGTCTTTGTATACTACAGTGACTAATATATTTCTGGCAAGGTCTGTGCTCACCCGTAGGAAGGGAAACTGTGATCGATGCCCCCATTGCTGCAGATGACACCACTCTTGGCACGGGCGCTTCCACTGCTGACCATGACCAGGGAAAGCAAAATAGCCACTGGACTCTGCCCAGGGACACCAATAACTGCCCCAGGCTGGCCCTGCTTGGCTTTTAACCAGCTTTCAGCAGTAGCAGGGGAGGATCTCTGCAAGTAAAATCGGCCCTAGTTTCGGTGTTTTGAGTTCAGTTTTGTTATAAACAGCTGAAGTTGCGGTTTGTGAGCTGACCCCCAGGGAAGGATGGATGGAAGGGTCACTGCCAAGCTGGCACCAAGTCTTACCCCTTGGGAGGGTCTGATCCTGACACTGTATCTGGCCTTGCCACAGGGGAAGGTGAGTGTGCAGCCCCTGCATCTGGGTAGAGAAACAGCTCCGGGGAGGGAAGGACAGGCAGATGCATCCGTATGCTCCGACTGAAATCCGTGCAGGCAGTGCTGGCTGCAAGGTGTCATCCTCTGCACTTGCCCAGAATTGGTCACTCTGTTCCCCTCCAGAGGTGGCCACATCCAGCAGGGCCCAGGCAGGGCCCACGCACTCTCAGCCGAGCTGGGGCGGCCCGAGGGGGCTGTGAAAATCCCTCACCCTCGCGGGGGCTGATTTCACTCCCATTCGCTTCTGCTCGAGCCACGTGGACGCTGAGCGAGAGGGAGAGCTGCTGCCAGGGTTTCACAGACCTCTTTTCATTTTAATATCCCTCTCCTTGCTGAATTAGATGCGAGACTGATTGCTTCGATAATCCTGCTGCAGCCGCTATGGGTTATATATGGATTGCAGCCAAAAGCTGTGCCAATAAATCATTCCTATACACCAGGCTGTTATATTTCCTGAGGATTTTGTGGGCTTGTGCTGCTCCCTTTTACATAAGGATCTGCTGGAGTTCATACCAGAATGTGCTGCTTTTCCCCAGGCATGGGTTGGTGAAGCTGAAGCCTCGAGGCTGTATTTCCTCTCTTTGGGATTACTGCCCTTGTTTCAGCTATTTTACTTTTCTCTCTGGCTGGGAATACAGCTGTTCTCCACCTTCTCCTCCTCCTCATGTGCTTATTAAGGATCACAGGGCTGTGTTCAACAGTGTGACCCCACTTTTGGGTTTCTCTCAGGGGAGCGGTCATCTCAGAGGGCAGTTGCTGAAAACTCCCATCCTGCGACCCTTTGCACAGGTGCAGAGGGAAAACCCCTCTGATTTCTCACTCCAGCTGATGTTACCATGGGGCTTGGATGACTTTTAGTTTACAGAGCCTAGGGAAGGCTGCTTGAATTAATCAGACTTGATATGTTTATCCTGGTTAAGCCAATTAACTCCCACCGGCCAGGACACACTCAGCTCTCAAGTGTGACTGAGACTTCACAGCTCAATTTCACTCAAGCCCAGCAAAGTTTATCAGGAACCCTTGGAAACTGGGATGCAGGCAATGCTCTGGGGGCAGGATGGGATGCCCAGCCACGCTGTGGCACTGCTGGGGACCAGTGTTACTACTGGTGATGTTCCTGGGGTGGTTTCATCCCAAGGCTGCCCTGATGAGCTGCCTTTTTTGGTGTGGCTACAGCACACGGTGAGGGTAGAGGGCACAGCATTCCGGATGGGCTCCGACTTTGGGGCAGCTATTTATATGTGCCTACTGGAGGGGTGCCCAAAGCAGGCCAGGCAAATGGCCTCGAGATGCTTCCTTGTGAATTCAAGATGAATGGGGAGGGCTGCCTGTTTGTTTTAATCCATTTGGGAGTGCATTAAAACACGCTGCCGTGCGCTGCCAGCAGCACTGCAGGGGGAATTTGACTTGGCTGGTGGCTCCTGGCTCTCTCAATCCAGCAAAGCCCCGTCCAGGAGTGGATTCAGCCCCATGAAACCCAGCGTTTCTGGAATAGTTTGTCCTTGTTGATGTTCATTGGCTTATTTATAGCCTCTCCATCCCTGTGCTTCTCCGTGTCTCGGAGCAGCCAGCGGTGCTGCGTTGGTTTCAGCTCCAGGCCGGTCCCACTTGGGCGCAAAAGCTCCGGTTTATAGATCAGTGTTGAAAACAGCAATTAGGCCATTGTGAAGCCTCGAGGATGGGGGAGACGATTTGATTTCTGTACTTGACCCATAATTTCTGCTGGGCTGATTCAGAGTGGTTGTGCCGTGGGTGCAGCATGGAAGCTCCAATGGAGAGGAGTGGAGCTAATTTTAACCAGCCGCCTCGTCGAGGTGTGGGAACTAGGCAGAAAAATGCTTCTGGGCTGGTTGTTTCAGGATATTTTTTTTTGCTTCCTTCTGTAGCAACTTGTTAACCTAGAAATTAAAAACAGCACCAGTGTTGGGGCAGGGAAGAGTGATGGTTTACAGCCAACCAACCACTGAACACCCCCAGGTGCTGTGGGGTGCCTGGCACGTGTGAATTAACACAATTTTCTTCCCTTTTTAAATTATCACTTAATTATTATTATTTTTTAAAATTCTTTGTTGCTAACAGTTTTCTCATTTATCTCAAGGTTTGGGGACCTGAGTTTTGCACAGAAGGCCAAAGGGCAAGGAAGAGAAGTCGCTGGCAATGATGGGCTGTGGGAGGAAGCAGTGAGCCAGGGGGCTGGTCCTGCACCCCACGCTTGGTAAGTGGGTCCCTGTGCCCCTGAACTGCTTTGTTTAGGGGGGGGGGAGTGGCCACTTTGAGCAGTAAAGTAGGAAACTCAGTGGTATTTATGCAGTATAGTGCAATTCTGGATCCTGCCCCTTTAAAGCAACCCCTTTGGAGTATTCCCATAGTGGAGATGATGGAGTTGTTATTCCCTGAAGGTGTTTAGATAAAGAGGGTGGAAGGAGCAGTGGCGGCATCTCTGGAGTTAAGGCTGGCTCTGGCCTGGGGTTTGTCCCATGGCAGGGTGATCTTGCATTCTGGTGCCATCCTGCACCACTTGGCTTTACCATTCCCTATGGAATGAATAAATCTGTAGCACAGCAACCAGCAGGAAATCCTGCTTTCCGGAGAGCCTGGCTGACCCACTCTGTGTTTGCAGGCACATCTCCCCACCACAGCATGGCCAGGATGAGGCCATCGGTCCCTCCACGCCGCCACGTGTCCCCGGCAGCTCGCCCACCCCTCGGCCCCTCTGCTGCGCCAGAGGCTGCGGCCGCCGAGCCCCCGCGGTGCTGCGGCACCCCCCGGCGCTGAGCCCCGGCCCCAGCAGCATGGCCTCGCTCATCGTGGTGACCGAGCACGACGCCGCGGGGAGCGCGAGCGAGGAGGAGATGGACGTGCCCGGCAGCGAGGGCTTTGGGGATGGCCGCAAGCTGCACCTCTCTGGCCGCAAGCTATCCCTGCAGGAGCGGCCGCCCCCTGCTCGCTCGCCCGGGAACGGCGACAGCGCCAACGAACGCTTCATCTACCCCTCCCTGCCCTACTCCCCGGTGACCTCCCCACACTCCTCCCCACGGCTGCCGCGGCGGCCCACGGTGGAGTCCAACCGTGTGTCCATCACGGGATTGCAGGTGAGGGGGATGAAGGTTGCAGGTGAGGGGGTTGAATGTTACAGGTGAGGGGGATGAATGCTGCTCCCGCAGTTCTCCTGCCCCCCTCTGCCTGGATCTCCCCACTGTGGCATTTCTGCTCGCTTGTGTTTTTTGGGATAAACCCCCATGGCACATCTGCAGGTGTGTGCCAGGGGGCACTGGGACATCCTGGGCCATGGGGACAGCCCTGAGGGAGGTGAGACCCCAACTCACCAGTTTTTGTGCCTTTTGCTGATGCCACCAGCTCTCATGGAAGCCAGGAGTGTACCACAAGTTTCTTTCTTTACTCCTTAAAAATAAAAAAACAGAGAAGTTCACTGAGATCTAAAGAGAAAACAGCCCTGCCTGCCCCCAGACTGACAGAAAACAGGCAGCAAATGGCTGCTTTGCCCAGAAGAAATAAAATTACTCGGCGCCAGGTCGCCAGCATTAAACCCCTCAGGGCTCTCCCGGTTGGTGTCTCTCGTTCCACATGAGCGGACAGGACAGGATCTGCCCGGCCATTAACGCTTGCAATTAGCCATCTATAAATACACCAACGTGTGGCTTGGTGGATGGCTTTTGTGGCTCATGAATCAAAGCTGCCCAGCCCCACACGAGTGCTCAGGCAGAAAAGGATGGGGTGTGAGTTTGCAGAGAAAGTTTTGCTGGAGATTTAAAAGCAAAAGAGCAAATGCAAGTGGTTTTATGGCTCATGCCAGACTTCCGCACTCTCTCCCCGCAGGACTGTGTGCAGCTCAATCAGTACAAGCTGAAGGATGAGATTGGGAAGGTGAATATTGGCTTTGGGGTGGGATGAGGCATTTTGGGGTGGGAGGGTGTTGGGCTTCCTTTCACTTTCCGGTCATGGGAATGCTCCAGAATGGGAGCAAGTCCAGCCACTCACCACGGCAGCTCACTGTTCTGAGTGATGCCAATTAAATAGTATATTTTTAAAATTATTACTAATTTTCCCCCTTCCCCCCTCTCCCACGCAGTGGGGCATTTGAAGCTTTTCTTGGCTGTTAGCATGATGTCAGACCATACAGCTCCCTGCTCGTCCCAGCGTCGCCCACCAGCTCTGTGATCCCAGTGGGGTGGGTTTGCAGAGGAGCCCAGAGCCCGGTTTGGTGACGTGGGTTTTTTGGATTGTCCCTAACTGGTGCCTCATGGCTGTGCCCCTCTCCAGGGCTCCTATGGGGTGGTGAAGCTGGCCTACAACGAGGACGATAACACCTACTATGTGAGTAGCAGACAGCCCCAGAGTGGGACAGGTGGGAGTGGGATGGATCCCCTCTGCTGACTCCCTGCCCCATCCCACCAGCCACATTTTATCCTTGACTTGCCCCAAATTCTGCATTTGTTCCCCTCTTGCAGGCAATGAAGGTTCTCTCAAAAAAGAAGCTGATGAGACAGGCGGGCTTCCCTCGTAAGTGGCACAAAACCTTTTGGGTGGGGAATGTTTTGGGGATCCTAGGGGATTGTTCCCGACTGGACACATCTTTGCCGTTCCCACAGGCCGCCCGCCGCCCCGCGGGGCCAAATCTGCTTCCGAGGGCTGTGTGCAGCCCAGAGGGCCCATTGAACAGGTCTACCAGGAGATTGCCATCCTGAAGAAGCTGGACCACCCCAACGTGGTGAAGCTGGTGGAGGTAAGCACTGGCCTCTTTCCAAAATCATCCCTGAGCATGACGGAGCCTGGATGCTGCAGGGATGGGCTGGGGGAAGGGGAGTGACCTCAGAACGGGGCAAGGGCAGGTCCTGCCTTTGGGAGAATTGTGTTTTCCTTGGTTTGGAAGGTTTTTTATTCTCACCTCCCAAAATACTTTTTCCTCCCTGTCCAGAAAGGGAAATGCAGAAAAATGTTGCTGCTGTGGAGGAAACAAGTGTTGAGACAGGTTTTGGGGAAGAACTGGTGTTTCTGTGGGTTCAGTAGTGCAGCTGCCTTGCCCTCCACCCACTGCCTGCATGAAACAGTCCAAAAATCAAGAATTAAGGATGTGCGGGCTGGAGTTTATTTGGCTCATGAGTCAGATGATGCTTCCTGTGTGTTTTAAATATTTGCTTTCTTGAAGTACATCTCTGTCCTCTTTTTTTCTCTACTCTTGTGGGTAGAAGCTCAGAGATGAGCAGACCGTGCTGATGGTGCAGATGGTGCAGAACTAAGATGGCTGCTAAATAAAATACCACAATGTTTAATTTGCAGTGTTTTCTTGGCACTGTTTAATTGCCTTTTTGCTTCCTTTGGCAGGTCCTGGATGACCCCAGTGAGGACCACCTGTACATGGGTAACTGCCCACTGCCCTGGGGTGTCAGAGGGATGGGGCAAAAGGTTCCCACTGTGTTTTGGAGCAGCTCTGTATGTGGGGCTGGGTGTCTTCTTCACTGTGGCTATAGCTTGGATGCGCTGAAGGAACAAACAGTCTGGGTTGTGAACAGAGAAAAGAGTGCTTTATAGCACTTTATTGGCATTAGTTTGACACCAGGGCATGCTTTGCCATGAGAGGCACCAGCATTGATGTTCTCAGTTTTGAAGCCAGACTGATAGAAAGTAGTTTTATTTCTTTGGCTTCAGGAAAAAGGCACAAGTTAATTATCCAAGGTACAAATGAACCACATCCCAACCTGCCTGGCAGACTGCAGTTGTTTGCTTGATGTAAATACAAAACACTTGGAGAAGGCATTTCTTTTCCATCATTTATGTTCAGCCTGTACTAATGGAGGAGTGTGTAATGCCTTCGTGGCCAAATGCAGAGGTTTGCTCGGGGTGTGGGCTCAGCCTTTTTGGTGGCGAACTGAGGGTTTTTGTGTGCCATGGAGGGCACTTCAAGATGCTGAAGCTGCAGCACTGAGAAGATAGTTGGCAGCATCCCCTTAACTGAAAATGGGAGCAACTCAAATGCCACGTGCCTTGCATAAGATGGCATCTCCTTTTTAAAAATAACATACTATTTTTAGAATTTTTGTCATTAAAATAATTGCTTTTGTGCTGAGGCTGTGCTCATAGGAGCTGTACCCTGTAAGCGATCTGTAATCACCTTCTCTTTTGTGTTGCAGTGTTTGAACTGGTGAAGCAGGGGTGAGTATTGAATTCCAGATTTAATCCCACTAACATTTGAACATGAGATGGGTTTGTGGGTGGCAGAGCTTGGCCACGCAAGGTGGGAATGGGGTGCAGAGGTGATGGGGAGGGTCACGGTAGGGCTTGAGGTTTGAGTCACGTCTTCCCGGCCTGGTTACAGCTGAGTACACCCTGTAGGTGCCTGTGTTTGGGGTTGTGTGCTGTCACCAGTCTTTGGGCCCTGTTTCAGCACATCCAGGTGGGGAATGAACTCTGTTCTCTGTTGCCTTTGCAGCCCTGTGATGGAAATCCCAACCTTGAAACCTCTCAGTGAGGACCAGGCTCGGTTCTACTTCCAGGATCTGATCAAGGGCATTGAATACTGTAAGTGTCTCTGCAAAAAGGGTGGGATTTTGTATTTTTGGGGTTTTTCTAAACACCTGGAGGTGGTGTTTCTGCTGGTGTGCAGTGCTGTTTCTGGTGGCTCATGCTGCACAAGGGCTTTTAAAGCTGGGGCTGGTTGTGGTGTTAGCAGAAAGAGCCACACAGAGACCTTGTGGCTCCTTAGCTGCAAACCAGTGCTGCTGCTGCACCACTTGTTGTCCCTCTGGCTGCAGTGCACTATCAGAAGATAATCCATCGGGATATTAAACCTTCCAACCTCCTCGTGGGGGAAGATGGGCACGTCAAGATCGCCGACTTCGGAGTGAGCAACGAGTTCAAGGGAGCTGATGCCCTCTTAACCAACACAGTGGGCACTCCTGCCTTCATGGCCCCAGAGACCCTCTCAGAAACCAGGAAAATCTTCTCCGGAAAGGTATTTAATAGCAGTTTGAAGAGTCTTGGACTAACCTTGCACACACAGAAATCTTCTTGTAGATTTACCTATGCTTTCTTCACTCTGCAGGCTTTGGATGTCTGGGCCATGGGGATCACACTGTACTGCTTCGTGTTTGGGCAGGTAATGAGATGGATTTTTCAGTGCTGTTGGTGTTTGGGGGGGTTGGTTTGTGCCTCCCATGTTTCAGGTAAACAGTGGGATTGGCACCCTCTGTTCCTGTTGGAGCTGAGTGGAGATGAGGATGTGAGGATAGAAATGGGAAACCTTTGCCTGTCCCTGGGATGGGTGCAGCCAAAAGGGTAGTGGAAAAAATTCTGTGCCTGGGCAGATTTTTTAGGAAAGGAGCTCTTACAGTAATCAGTAATTTTTGGTTAAGTGTTTTTTTTCATTGCGTTTAAAAGTAGACATTGATAAAATCTTCTGGAATGTAACTGGATCTTTGCTCTCCTTCAAACCCTATGAGATCCTGATGCTCCTCTGGCTGCCCCACTGCTGCCTCTTAACAGAGGTTGTTGCTTTCCTCATTGCTCTTTTTCTTCGTGGTAGTGCCCTTTTATGGATGAAAGGATCTTGAGTTTACACAATAAAATCAAGACCCAAACGCTGGAGTTCCCAGACCAGTAAGTACTCAAAAACAAAAATAACCCATCAATCCTTATTTTACAGCTCATTTGAGTTGTTTCTCAAGCACTGCCTGGGTATGGTTAGCTCTGCTCTTGTGTGGTTTTGCAAAACCTAGGCTTTGAGTTGGCCTCTCCCTGCCATGTGGGATCACACTTCACATTGCCTCCAAAGGGGATATTTTTCTTTTTCTGGGGGTTTGGAGAGGACGGGGTGTACGAGAACCCGGAGTTGCCTCCCTTCTGGGGCTGGAGTCTCTGCCCGGGAAGGCCCACAATGGCTGGCACTGAGGTGAAGAACAAAGGCAGCATCCATCCCCTTCCCCATCTCATCTCTCCTTTTTTCCTTCCACAGGCCAGAAGTTACAGACTTCTTGAAGGATTTGATTACACGGATGTTGGATAAAAATCCTGAATCTAGGATTTCAGTCCCAGAAATCAAGGTACTGACCCAGCTTCCTGGTGCTGGCTGTGGCTTCACTTCTGTTGGGTTCTCCTTGCTCAGATTTTTTTGGGAGTCAGTTTGATCGTGCCAGGCTAGGTCTTCCCCCTGTGCCCAGGGCCCCAGGGCAGGTAAGTCCCAGCTCCTTCCCCTGCTCTGGGACCTGGTCAGCTTTGGGACCTTTGGTGCCTATAGAAGTCACAGGCAAAATGAAATCCCCTGAGTACAGTATTTCCTCTGCTACCAGGAAAGTACTGTGCAACAGCCTTTCGCAGGAGATTTCTGGTCCTTCGCCCCTGCGGGAGCCTGGAAGGGGCGAGAAGCTGAGAGAATGGAGACCAAGGTAGGGGGAAAGGATTGCGGGGGAATTGCGGAACCGTTTTGTGCTCCTCCTGCAGCCGACCAAGTCACCAGGTGTGTGGGCAAGGAGAAACGGGTTCTGCCTTCAGTCGTGGAGGACGAGGGCTCGGTGGGTCTCCCCATCACTGCTGCTCATATGTGTGGACTGGAATAAATCTCTCCTGCCTCTTGGTGGTCTCATCCATAAAATGAGGGTGAAGATTGGTCTCCTTCCCTAAAGCCCAGAGATGCCCAGTGCTGTAGGTCACCAAGGTTATGGCTTGGTTGTGTGGCTGGGGCCAGTGCTGGCTCTGGACAAGCCACACCACAGCATTTTCTGCTCCAGGCTGGCAGTGCTAGGTTGAGCTGGCTCACCAGTGAGATGACACAGCCCTGCCCTGCTCCTTGGTGTTTCTGGAGCATGTAGAAGCCGTAGCTTGGACAAGGAGATGCGTTTGCCAGGCTTGTGTTGTTTGAGTTATGAAAAAGAGGAAATCATTCCTGACAGGCTGTGTTATTAATTGAAGTTGCACCCTTGGGTCACCAAGAATGGAGCGGAGCTGCTGCCCACGGAGGATGAGAACTGCACCCTCGTCGAGGTGACGGAGGAGGAAGTGGAGAATTCAGTCAAGCACATACCCAGCCTGGCCACCGTGGTGAGTACGAAGGAGTTGATGGCCTATGGATGCGCAGCGGGGTCCACGCTGCCTGCTGGGGTGGCCCTGAGCAACTGGAGTTCGCTGCTGAAGGGCAAAAGCATTGGGCAGGATTAGAGCAAAGACCTTCCCTCTCTTGGAAACAAGTGCTGCGAGACACTTGAGTGTCTCAGGGTCTCATTAGCTCACTGGACATGGCCATACCCCACAGGGAGAGGAGTATTTTAGAGCAGTGACAAAGGTAACTGTCAGTGGGTTGCTGGTCTTCACACTTGAACTGGCTGCCTAAACATCACTGTATTTTCTCAGGGCAAAAGAGCATCTGGTCCAGAACCTGCCCGTGGCCAGGACCAGGTGTTTTGGCCAGGCACAAGGAGCTCCTGCCCTTTTCTGCCTGTCCAGCCATAGGGGCTGTGGGAGCTTCCCAGGATGGAGATTTTATCTGGGCCACAACGTGCATCAGCCCCCGCCTGGAGCTATTCTGGGTGACTTCATCTCATCTCTTTTCAAGCTCACATTTTTATTCTCTGCAACCCACTGTGGTGGTGAGAACCACATTGTAACCCTGTCCGTCCTGTGTGGAAAGTGAAATCCTTTGTGGTTTTGAACTTAATGATTTCTTTGGGTGCCACCAGCCCTTGTGTCAGGAGAAACAGCAAGCGACCATTCACAGTTCCCTGGTGTTATCTGCCTGCAGGCACCCAGGCTGTGATTTTTTTGAAGAACAGGTTTCCCTTTGAAGCCCCTTTTCCAACTCATAGCTGTGTCCACATCTGGCCTCATTTCTGGAGCTCTCTCCCTTTTGGGTACCCTGCAGAAATCTCACTGACCGCAGACATGTGAATATGCAAATGTGCCTTTTGCTGCCCAGGCTGAAAAAGCAGATGTTGCTCTAAAGGATCACCATTGATGAAGGGTTTTCCCCCCTTTTTCCTATTCAGAGGGGACTTGATCAGTGGGCTCAGTGCTCCCAGCCCTGTTGAAATCCAGGTGTGTTCAGCAGAGCTCAAGGCAAATGAGATTTTACTGCACCTCTTTGACTCTTAAATAACACACTGCCTCCAGGCAGATGTGGTATTTTCACATTTGCATTTGATCTTCAGAATTACCCTGTGGTGCCTGATCTTTGTGCAGCCAAGTGCAGGCATTGATGCTCCAGTTCAAGATTCACTCACATGACTTTGACTCTTAAAAGACCCTTGCCTTCAGACACAGAAGGGCTCTCAGGGTGAGCAGATACATGAGGCACAGAGGGATGAGAAGGAACATCAGATGAAGTCAGGAGTTCTCAGGGATGCATCTGCCAAGGCAGGGTCCAGTGCTGCTCACCTTGTTGGTCTGCTCCCACCAGCAAAACAAGCTGGGGGATGCCAGAGAAGAACCCTGAGACTTCTCTGTTCCCACCAGTCTCTGACTGGTAACTTTGTGTTTTGCAGCCAAAGCTGAACTAACGGCCAGCTTTTCAGTTTGTTTTCAGATGAACATTAAGGTAAAATTGTGCCACTTCCTTCCCCTCTCCCTTTCCAGTGAATTATTCTGCCAGGTAATCATGGAGAACTGGGAATTTGCAGGTACTGGATGTAGTAATCAGTAAAACCTACTTTTGGGGAGAAAAGGAACCTCCCAGACTTGGCTTTGCTTTCTTTCCAGCTTTTTACACCACACATCTTCAGGTGTGGCTCTCACCTGAAAGGGTTTCAGATGAGGATGCAGGCCCTGTATTAAGCAGATGGAGACTTGCAAAGGTGTTTCTTTCTGATTTCTATTCTTTTAATAGAGAACTTTGATTTGTTTTCACTACTTTAATTACTTGGGCATGAAAGTTGGATGTTCCTGTTCTTGAATGAAGGAAATGTTGGATGTTCCTGTTCTTGAGTGAAGGACAAGCACCCCTGATGACCTGTATTCTGGTTTTGCAGATCTTGGTTAAAACGATGATCCGGAAGCGATCCTTTGGGAACCCGTTCGAGGGGAGCAAGAGGGAGGAGCGGTCATTGTCTTCCTCTGGGAACCTGCTGCCGTAAGTGTCATCACCTCACCTCAGCCCCAAAAGACATTTGCAGCTTTTTCTGATGCTCTGGAGGAGAAATGAAATAGTTGGGCTTTGAAACTTTCATGGGGGGCATGACTGTGACATTCACATCCCCTCTGTCTGATCTGTAACGGTTTTATTGGGATTTTTGTGACATGGAATATCCTGCTGTTCTGATGGGATGAAAAACGTCTTTTCATGGCACTCCCAGGCTGTTATGTGGGGAGAGATGACACATGCTCACTGTCCCAAAGATCCCATGGCAAGGAAGGAGCCTGGTGTCTCATGACCTGCTTTGGCTTTTTCTGAGTCTCAGCAGCTGTTTTATTTCCTTTGAAAACAGGAAACAAGGCAGCGAAGATAACCTGAAATGCAACGACTTGCCCAACGTGGGAGAGGAGGAACTTCTTTCGTGAACGTGGACTTTACGGTTCTGTTGAGCAACTCAATCCAGGGCACGTCACCAAGTGTGCACTGGGGACGAGGTGACCAGAGCCCAGAGCAAACACAGCATGACATGGCGCTGTCTCAGTACAATGCTGGATGTAGAGCTCACATAGCAGCATGTTATCACCTGTTAGCAGACATCTGATTATTTGCCATAAACACGGAACATCGATCGCTTGGACTGCTGACTTCTGGTGGGAGAGGTGCTGGCGGGCAGCGGAGAGGTGAGAGGTGGTGGTGAGCAGCAACAGGGCTTTGCAAAACAAAACCCACAGCAGCCAAAGGAGAATGCGTTTGGAACTGCTTTTAGCTGGTTTTTAATGCCAAATAATTTGCAGGGACTGATGCCAGCGTCCCCGGGGCGCAGTGCCCATCGCGTGGCTGTGGGCACGTGCAGAAGGGTGAAGCTTTTGCCAAGTGGGATACACAGCAGTAAAACCAACCACACGTGTGCACTTTGAGAGTTCACGACCTACCAGGAATGTTGTTGCATCTATTTCTTGTCGTTCTGGTTTGTTTTTAATTGACACCTTTTTAACTGCATGGGAACAAAGCAAAAACCCACCTTTTCAGCTTTTTAAAGAATGCCTACCTTTGTGAGCCAAGTTGTGTGAAATAGCATCTTAAGGACGTTCAGAAAGTGAGGTTAATTACCTCCTCAGGTAATTAACACCTTTCCAGAGGCCTTGGTGTGACCAGGACTTGGTAAGTTAGGTATTCAGTGTATGAAAGGAAAAGGTATTTAAGGGCTTAAGTTCAGTTTGAACTATTTTTGCTGCAGACATACGAGTGAAAGGTGGGGTTTAGCTGAATGTTTTAAACAACAGAAGAAGCACTAACAGTTTGTTTCTAAATCTTTTACTTGATCTAGGTAGATATATTATAAAATTCAGGGTAAAATCCTTCACTTCCATGTACATTACATGGTTTACTACAGTTAAAAATAATACAACTTATGCTGTTTTTTAAGTATAGACTTAGGGCTTGCTTAGAATTTAAGATCTTAATGATTAGCTAGTAATTTTCAAAGAAACGTTTGTTTTCCAAACTCTTAATCTGGATTCTGGGGCCAATGCTATGTATTTTTTGCAAGTTTGTAACCAGTAATTTGTGAATGCCAGTGGATCAGAGCCTTGTTAGTAAATTAAGTGTATATCTAGTTCATGGATTGTTTATTACGAAGAGCTCTTTCACCTTCAGTCAGATTACTCTGATTATTTGTGGTGCTTGTACAAAATAATAATCTGTCGTGTGGTGGGAGAGACTCTGGCGTCCAGACTCACTTTCCCAAGTTCTCTGTGCTCGGACAAAGCTGGAGAATGAGGAGCCAGGGTTTGCCTGAGGAAAGGGGTCATGGTAAGTACAGTTGTTCTGTGGATGGAGCATGGGACTAGGGGGGAAAAGGTCTGATTTTTTCCCTTCTCAGTCTGATGTGGTTGTGTGACCTTGAGCGAGACATTTGATGTACCTGACAGAGAAGGAGGATTTGAGTCTCCCAAGCTTGTGAGGGACTGATAAGGTGTAATTCTTTGCCCTCAGGGAGAAGGCACTAGGAGACTGCCAAGTATTTTGATTAATGGTAAGATTTCTGCCTGTTAACCCTGGCCATGGATGCCCTGCCTTTAGAAAGTGACCGTTCCCTTGTCTTCCTTTATCCTGGACAGCACAAGCAGCAGCGTGATGGGGTCCTTGGCCGCGCTGCAGTCAGACCTGGCCTGGTAATTCCTGGTTAGGACTGGTTTTTGTTAAAGCCAGGACAGAATTAGCAAGGGTGCAGATGCCTACCCAAACTGTCCCTTACACCTTTTGATCACTTGAAGCGATGTTCCCCCTAAATTACAATTTTTTATGGAAGTATTGTGCTGCTGGCCTCTCTCCAAAGCCAGTGAGGACAGTTGGTGGTTTAGGAGCAATACTATGGAGTTTGGAGCCATAAGACACGCACTGTTTTCCTCCCATTTTAGTCCGAGGCTATGCCAAAGCCCTGCAGCTTCAGCTATGGGAAAACCAAACAGGTAACCTGGGGGCCAGCACTACTACAGCTGCCTGCTTCCCCTTTCCTTCACAGAACTTTTCATTATGGAAATGTGTGTGAGTGGGCAGCCTGGTTCTCTAACCCTGCAAATGGACTTGATCTGCCAAAAAAAAAAAAAACCAAGTAAAAAGCTAGGGGATCCGATTCTTTGTAGGTAGTGCATAGTAACGTGTGTGGTGTGTTTGCTAGAGGTGTGTTGTAGAGATCTCTGTGCTGCCCATCCCTGGTGTGATTTGTCAGGTGAGACAGTTTACATTGACCAAACTGGTCTGCCAGGTGTAATGCAGCTTCTCAACAGCTGTACCAGCTCCCCAGTGCCCAGCCAGTCTCTGGGCTTCAGATCTCCCACTGATCAGTGTCTGACTGCCTGCATGGGCTTGGTTCTAAAGGATGCTAAAGCTCAGCACTTCCCCAAGGTGCTCTCCCATCGAAGTGTCCCTCAGTGCAGGCTCTAGTGGGGCTGCAGCCAAATGCACATTTTGGAAAGAAACGCGATGTGGATTTTTCTGGTTGGTCAGCTCTGTTGGAAGCATAAAGCGTGGCCGTGTGAGGGAGATCTCTCTAAATGCATGACCTGTTAGAGAAGCTGTACTGTGTATATAAACCTGCTCAGTTCCCCAGCTGCTGTTCCTTAGTAGTAATGCTGGCTTTCTCCTTACAGTGAAGTGAACATTTTGCTTGTGCCTTGGAACTGGGTGATAGCTTGATTTCCCCAACTCCCTTCCTTCCAAGCAAGCCCGGTGCTGACTGTGGGCTTATTGCTGGGTACTAAGCCTTTCTGGCTCTGAAAGCACACAGGAAAATGCTAAGGGGAAACCAGGGCTCTTGTCTGAGTAGTTTTCCATGGTAGTCCCCTCTTACCTATCAGGCAATTGATCTGTTTCTTTTCTAAGGTTCCTGATTTTTATACTGTTTGTTTAATGACCAAGGCTTGTGTTTCATTCCTACCCCTTTATTATGCATTTAACTTTATCAGGTGTATCAAGTTTAAATACTGTGTATTTACCACTTTTAAATTATATTACCTAAGAAGAAAGAATAAACCAACAACTAAGTGTTTTTCCACGCAGCTGTTCAAGCTTCACTGTACAAGTTGAAATAAATGACATGCAACCAAACCCAGAGTTAGTTGACCAAGTGGAACCATTATTCTGTTTGAGTGGTCTTTTATCAAGCTGTGAGAGTTTGGTTGTTGGAAGAGGAATCTGAAAGCACTCTCCTGTGTTAGTGAAGCCTGGTGCTCTATCATTACTGGGGATCTGGGGCTGGGATGAGACCACAGCAGCTCGAGCCACTGTATAATCCAAACTGAGCATTCCCATGCACAGACTGGAGTGCTGACTCTTGGAAGGGTACTCTTTGAGCTGGGACACAACTTAGTGCTCAGCAGCAGCAGGTACATAGAGAATAAAACAAAATGATAATGCTGTGGTTTACCCACTGTGCTGCTGGAGAAAGGCAGCCAGGATGCTGGAGGTATGGAATAGATCCCAGGGCTCTGTAACACCAGAAAAGCTTCAGAGAAAGGGAAGACCTGGACTTTGTTAGTCAGTGTGATCACAAGAGGTGCTCAAGGCCATGTGAATATAAAAGCCAACAAATCCACTTCAATCAAATTGTGTAAACCCATTAAATGCAGCAGCCCAGACACAGGAGAGTGGTGAAAAGCACAGGTGTGCTAGGGAGTAACAGATCTGTTCTTCCAAGCAGTTGGTACCAGCATTCAGATAAAGACCCTAAGACCTTGGCTTCTGACTTACGAGTCTTTTCCCTTGGAGAGGGTTTAAGGCAACAGACGTGGACAAGGTGTCAGGAGAACCGAGGCAGAGCACCTGTAGTTGCAGCAGCACTTCTGAGAGAATCAAGAGGGAAAGCCCACAGAGCCCTGGCTTTGATAGCCCTCCACTAACACTTGGTATGTGGGGGGAAATGAACAATCAAAACCCAGCTTGCAGAACTTCAAGAGAGTTGAGGGCAGGTAGTATTTTATTAAAGTAAATTTTAAAGTAATAGCATAAAAATCACACAAAACAGAAAAAAAAGGTCTGTAACCAGTAAGCCATTTATCACAGCACAATGGAGCCAGACACTGCTTCATAGGTACAGGCTCAGCTAATCTTCACAATCCTTCAGGGAAAGAAAAATAACAACAGCAAGGAGCTGTTGTCCCAAGGTTAGGCACCTCCTGGCAGTTGCCATGTTCACTCTCAGGAAGAATCTGTGCCCGTTGGCCTGTGCCCTCTGCTACAGTGAGCTCAGGGGTAGGAACACTGGCAAAATGATGCCAGAGCTGTCCCTGTCCCAGGCTCAGCCAGTGCAGAGGTCTGGCATAAAGCACAATTTTCCCTCTGTGCTTAGTGCAAATAACCTGGAAAGAGAGCAGACAAGGAGCAGACCCAGTTCTCCCTGGGACTGGCTCCCAAGTAGTAAAGAGTAGTGAAGATGGTCCCTTCCTCAGTGTTATTCCCCACTTCCATCCAGCAAAGAGGGAGTGGTCTCATGGCAGGGTCAAGAAATGTTCCCAGCAGCAGTTTAGAGCAGCAGTTGGTGCTACAGCACCAGGAGCTCAGGAGTTTGATCCATATGTCTCACCAACTCCCTGCAAGGATCAGAGATTACAGTTCTCTGCCAGAAAATGTTTCTTTCTCCCCCTTCCAATCACATCAAATTCTTTGCACAGGCAAGCTACTTCCTTTTACTCAGACTGTACCTTTCCAGTGGCACAAGGTGTTTGGATTGAGAAATTTGCCCTCTGCAGCTACACTTCCCACCAAGCACAGGGCTGTAGGGCTGAGCTCTGCCTTTAGCACCAGTCAAGCAACCAACATTTGAACTCCTGCTGACCAAACAGATCATTTGGACCCTGGAGGGAGCTGTAACTGTGACTGTCAGCACACCAGTCTCAGAAAATACCAACCCATTGAATGGGTTTTTTCACAACTGCAGGAACCCCAAAAGCCAAGAAGGAAGGATTTGATGGGAACAGGGCTGTTCCCTACAGCTCTTAGAAGGTAAATGGCAACGACTGCAACCCAAAAAGGAGGTGCAGTAGGAGCATGACAAGTTCTTGAACATATATTTTCTTCTCCAAGAGTGGTAGCCCCGGAAACATGACAATATTTGTTTCTAGTGCTCTTTCCTGCAACAGCTTTGATGTAAAAACTAGCTTCTCTGACAAAGACAGTTTCCTTAGAACTGTAGTTCAAAATCCCCATTTGATATGGACTTTCTACATCCTGTTTCAGATTCTCTGCAGAGTCAGAGGAGGAAGAAATTTTGCTTTTACCCTGCCTTTGCTGATGCTTACCAGTTCATAATCCTCCACATATTTGTATTTCTTCTCCCGATAGAAGTACCTCTTCTTCATGCAATACAGGACAACAATGTCACACAGCACTGTTGCCTAGTGGAGATTGGAAGAGTTTAAGACAGCGATCCTTAGAGCTGAGGCACTAATCCAGAATCAAGTCCAAGAGCAGACAGTGTCACTTACCACACCAAACAGCGCTAAGCCAGAGCCGATGTTAATCATGGTGGGAATTACATCAAATTTTCCTGCCTAGAAGACAGTCACAAGGCTGAGAATGCTTTTCAGCATCTCTGAAAGGCCTCACTACAAGACCTCCAGGAACTGCCACCCTACCTTTCCAAACACTATGATATCAAAGCGGATGCCATAAGCTTTGACAAGTGTCCGTGATTCAGTGCCATCACTATTCTTGTAGTATTTTGCAAACCTGCAGAAAAGATAGGTCAGAGCTTAGCTGGGAATTTTGAGGTTGCTTATGTGATCATGCAACATCCAGGTGTGCTTCCCATCCCAAGAGGATGGGCTGTACATTGGTACTTCCAGACATAAGCCCCAAGTGAGGGAGATTTCATGCTGGCAAGCTCATATAGGAGAAAAGCCCAAACCAGGTGAGTTCAAGACAACAGTGAGCACCATAAAATCAGGAAACTTGCAAGGCATAGGAAGGGGAGAAACCATCTTTAACAGGGGAGCAGGAGAACTAACAGGAAGAAATTCAGCTACACGAGGGAGGTGGGCAGGCAGCTGCAGGGGACCAGGCAGCCGCGAGAGGGCAGGGCCGGGAGCAGCAGCGCGGCTCGGCCTGGCACACAAAGGCTGCTCCGTGTCCCGCGCTGGGTGATAGCAGGCAAACCACAGGGAAAAGGGATGAGAACAAATAAGTGAGGTCAGACTTACTCTGCCACGTGGTTGACTAAGTCAGGAGGAAGCAGAGAAGAGGGTGGAAGAGAAGAGGAAGGATTGGTAAGGGGCTGTACCAGAGTTTGGAATTAGCAAGAGCACTTCAGATCCAGCTGTGATATCCTCCAGACGGTCCTGACACCCTGATACCCGCAGGCCTGGCACCTCCCAAACACACAGTTGTGCTCTGCACAGCTCCTCAGCAAATTCATCCAAGTTCCACTCAAAGATCCTCTTTGCTAAGCAAGATTTTGTCATTCTAGAAATAACAGCGCTGAGCCGTGTTTCCTCAAGAGCAGGAATCCTGCAAGGACTTTGGCAAGGTGGCCAATCTGTATTATTACAGTCTGAGTCTGGATGCAACCAGCCTGGCTCTGTGCTGGTGTTTGACTGGAAGTGCTGGACTTAGCTGTACTGGCCAGAATGTGTATGTGGTGGTGTATGCCAGGATACTCCTGGGGCAGATAGGGTCTTCAACTGACAAAACCACTTTTACAGGTTAGGTTTTCCCCCAAGCAGAGGGAAGGAGATGCTTCAGTCTCCCATCCCCACCTCAGTCCCCTCAAATTCTGCCCTATCAGCACACCCTGAGACAGTCAGTTGTCCCATTGCCACCCCATTGATCAAACAGCCACCAAAAAGCTGATGGAAACATGACTCAGGCACTCTGATGCAGTCAGTGGAGCTTCACTTACCTCCCCACCCTGCTGTGGTTTGCACACAGTGAGGATCCTACCTGCTCTGTCTTATAGCATCAGAAAAGCTCTCCAGGTTTTCTTTTGGTACTCTCCAAGCACCATCAAAAGCCCCAAACTACCACAACTGCCAGTGGCAGACAGAGCTGCAGGGACACCAGGTGCCCTCCAGAGCCACGTTACCTGAAGTTGTAGCCAGGTGAGACGGTGTGGGAAGAGTCCTTGTTGTCGAGGCGCCGGAAGGAATATTTTGGCACACAGTGGGAAGCGGCTCTGTCCAGGTTGCAGTCCCAGTTGATCTGCAGAGCCATGACTCCACCCTGCCAAGTGGAGGAGAGGAGGTGATGGGCAGTCTAAGGCACAACCAGCCCAGCACTAGGTTCTCTCCTGACCAGGACCTGATTTACTGGCTCTAATCCCAGGCTCAGTCTAACAGTGTTTTCTGCCGCTACAGAACTTTGCTCATAACCCCACTCAAACAAAGCAAGGCCAATTATTTGTTAAGTGGAATTGACTCCAGTCCCTCTGGCCAGAGCACTCTCCATCCAGCAGCTGATGTGTGTTCTGTGGCTCATGCCATGAGGCAGAGGGGACAACCCCTACCACTCCTCTTCTATAAACAGCTGAAGCCCAAGAAAAGGTCTGCTAAATACCTCCACAGCCATTTCCTGGAAGTCCTGCCCTGCAGTTTCAACTATTTTCCCTAAACGAAAGATAGGGCAGAAGGGATCTGTCTGGGCATCATAGATGCAGTTCTTGAGGTAGGTGGAGTTGATATTGGGGAGGATGTTTCGCCTACAGGAGAACAGAAAGAGAAGAGTTGTTGCAACTCGTTTACTGCCCATGAGACCAGGCAGTGCAATGACCCTCTCACTACTTACTTGCTGAAGTTGAACTTGCGGTACCAAATGTTGTTCTTCACCAGAAGGGTGAAGTTCTCAGCTCCTCTCAGGAATGCTGGCCTACAAAACAATAGGAAAAGTAAGTAAATACAACATATTTTCACAAACAGGACTCTGCAGAGTCCTTAGTGCTCATCTCCAGCTTTTCCCAACAACATCTCACTGGGAAAAGCCTCAGCTGTGTATCACCAGCCTGTTCTCAGGAGGGCCACATGGAGTAGGAAGACAGAGCACTCACTTGGGTATGTGATTGTCATCCTCCACAGGGCACCATGCAAAGACTTCACAGGTGTTAATGCTGCTGTTGTATGGAACACACTCCCCAGTCTGGATGCCTGGAAAGACATGTGCATGGAGGTACTACTGAGCAAAACCAGGCAGTATTTGACCTGTGACACTCCCTCACTCCATATGGTGAAAGCAATTTTCCCAGAGGTGAAGTGCCACTACCAAAATCCACATTATCTTCCACTGCAAGTGTCATTTCAGAGAAAGAAGCATCAGGTGCTTTTCCTGTCAAATCCTCATCCATGTGAAATACTGCTTCAGGGACTGAAGCCCATGAAAAAGCTTCACACCGTTTGCTAGCTCACCAGAGCACCCATCTACTCAGCATCCACCCAACCCAGTCTAAGTCCATCTGGTCTAAGTCCACCAGAAGAAAACTCTGAGCTTCCCCCTCAGTTCTCTTACATGTGAGAGAATGAGAACAAGGAGACGGAAGTGAAATGCTGCTTCCTTCACATCAGGGAAGGCACAGCACAGAGGCACCACAAGCCAGACTGAAAGGAGCCTTTGCAGCAGGTTCTTACCACTGCTGTGGGTGCTGACATATCCTGGAACACAGTTGTTCTTCACTGTGCACACTGTTTGATCATCTGGGAGCTGGAGAGGAACAATAGTTACATAAAACTCTGTGAACCCTCTCCCCCACACTCCCACCCACACAAGGCAGGATTAAAACAGATCCTGTACCTACCTCTGGGCAGTGGCCTTGGCTCTGATTCAGTGTGAGTATCACATTGGTCATGACAAACACGGTGTTCTCACCCTGAGCATGCAAAACAAGAAGGAAATTTGAGTGATGGTCTGCAAAAAGCATCCAAAGCACTGTGCCAAATATCTTTCTTGACAGAGCCCAGGTGGCCCAGCAGAGGGGACTTGCTTTGGACACTGCTGGTGCAGCACTAAAGGAGGAGATTCCTATGTGTATTGCCTGGTGCTGCTGTGTTTAGCCAGAGGAAGGACTGTAGGACTGGCAGCTCTTTCTGTCCTCCCACTCGGCCCAAAGTTCCTCATTCACATTGTGAAAACAGAGATCACACAGCTCCTCAGGGGAGTTGTAAGGCAGGCGCAGAAATAGAGCTCCAGCTGCAAGTCCGAGCACAACTCCCACTCTTTCGTTTTGCTATGTATCAGTCAGGAATTTGCCCAGTCCTGTTTCTTCAGGGAGAACTATTTTCATTACCTTAGTTTCACTACTTTCAGATCTGTACCATTCCAGATCTGTCATTTGCTTCTGCTCAACTGATATGCAAACATGACCACTCAGCTAAAATCTGGCTAAATCTCTTTTTTTTCTGCACCACATGTCATGCAGACAGAGGGACCCATGACCAGCAGCTTGCCTGTGCCTGCCGAGCCTGAAGGCCACCACATATGGCCCACACAGTAGAGATTCCCACAGATACAGTCAATCAGTAACTACATGCTTCCTGTTCAATTCTGGAGCAGGTGACTTTCAGGCTGTTCCTGTGGCTTCTGCCAACAACTTAACTGGGGACTGTTTGCTTTTGAAAGCAATAAGAAAGATGACATGTGGTTATTGTTGCAGTTTCTTCCTGACGTCTGCAAAGTTCTTCCTGCTCTGCCAGGACTGGTGCTGCTACAACTCTTTGTGGGCACCATGGACAGTGGGATCAGTGCACCTTCAGAAAAGGAAAGGCTCCAAGGAGACCTTAGAGCCCATTCCAGTACCCAAAGGGGGCTTAGAAAAAGGAGGGAAGGGGGACTTTTTACACAGGCAGATAGTGATAGGATAAGGGGGAATAGTTTCAAGCTAAAAGAGGAGAGATTTAGATTAGATATTAGGAAATCTTCACTCTGAGGGTGGAGAGGCCCTGGCACAGTTTGCCCAGAGAAGCTGTCGCTGCCCCCAGATCCCTGGAAGTGTCCAAGGCCAGGTTGGGCAGGCCTTGGAGTAACCTGAGATAGTGGTAGGTGTCCCTGCCCACAGCAGAAGGGTGGAACAAGATTATCTTGGTTGGATCCAAACCCAAACCATTCTATGATTCTACACAAGCACACACACAGACACACTTTTCTTGGAACACGCTTCCCTGGGGCAGGTGCTCAGCATGATCTGCAACAAAGCAAAGCTGTTTCATTCTCTCATATCATGGCCACGCTGCAGCCAAAGCTGCTCCAGCTTTCAGTGGACTTCAGCAAAGCAGTAGCTGTTTGTTAGAAAACCTTCTCTCTGCATGTGAAAGTGATTGATACCTGAGGAGGGATGACATAGTCAGCTACATCCCAGATCCTGGCTCCCAAGGTGGATGTGTTTGTCAGTGTTACTCCCTTCACCTTCGTGGTTACAGAACTGACCACAGAGTCTGTTTCCTGGTAGCCCTTTTCCCACAGAAAAACCCACCTGAAAGAGAAGGATTGCAAGAAACAATAGATAAACACCATAAACAAGTTCAGGTTGGAATGTCTCCTTTTTCCATGTCACTTGAAAGGGCCATTCCGGACAGTTTCACAGCATTTCCTTACAAAAGGGTCGCTGGATCGGCAATCTCCTGTCTGATTTTTGGGGGGATATTTTTTATTTTCAGACTGGTTTGCAGGGTCTAATTTGCTTTTATGCCCAGCCCTGTGAACGACAATCACTGAGGGGCCCTTGGGCCATTCGCTTAGCAGCTGGACTTGATCCTTGTGGGGTCCTTTCCCACTGAGAATATTCTGTGATTTTGTCCTGTCTGCAACCCCAGAATTCCAGTTAAGGCTGCCCACTTAAGCAGTGCCACCATGTCCGTGTCGCCGTTCGGTCAGCTCCGGCTTCCCTTCAGCCCCTCAGCCCGCGCCGCCCTCACAGAATCGGTGCCGAGGCCCCTGAGGGGCCCTGAGGGAGGGGCGGCTCCCGCCCTCAGCCCCGCGGGCTCCCAGCGCCGAGCCGCCCGCCTTCCCCTCAGGGCGGCCGCCCCGGGACACTCTCGCCCCCGCCGCCCGCTCACCCGATCACGTAGGCGAGGATGCCGAGCTGCACCGCGCGGTTGATGAGCCCCACTTTGCGGCTCCGGATCAGCACGATGCGCGGGGTGTCGTACTCGAAGAGAAAGCTGTGGAAAGCCCCGCACAACGCCATGGCGGCAGCCGGGAAGGGAGCGGGGCCGGCACGGAGCCGTCCCGGGCCGGGCCGCGGCTGCCGCAGCCCCACAGCGCCCCGAGCCGCCCGCGGCAGCCCCGGGGCCCGCAGCAAATTGCCCGAGGCCGACGCAGGCAGCGGCTCCGCCAGCCGCCGACTCTCCACGGCTGTTTCCACAGAATCACAGAACCCGTAAGGTTGGAAGACACTCTGAGATCATCGAGGCCAACTTGTGACCGAACATCACGTTGTCAAATAGACCAGGGCACTGAGTGCCACGCCAGTCTTAAACACCTCCAGGCTCGGTGACTCCAGCACCTCCCTGGGCAGCCCGTTGCAATATCTAATCACCCTTTCTAATCTTCCCTTTCTGGGAAGAAATTCTTCCTAGTTCTTCCTAATGCCCAACCTAAACCTACCCTGGCACAGCTTAAGTCAGTGCAAGGACCAAGCACCTGCCTACAAAAGAGAGCATATTGAAGACTGTCACCTTTCCATCCCCAATGAACAAATTCTTTATTTATCCTCTTGCAGAATTAATCTTTGCTATAAAAGTAGGGATCTGCCACCTAGTTCATGTACCCTCCATCTCGTTCTGAGATACCCAACACAGTTCTTATTGTAGAAACATCACCACAACCCTCGTAAGAGCAGGTAAATCATCAGGAAGAGGTTAAGTGAACTGACAAAGTGGCACTGGGAATTTCAGGCAGTACAAAACTATTAAGACCCTTTCGTTCAGCTATATATTAGTAAAATGCTTTATTTTTTACAAAACAGCCAAAACAGAAAGGACTAAAAGAAGTGGGGAAAGGATAGGAATATCAGTGAATATTCAGTGTAATTTTCAAAAGGAGAATTGGTTCATATGCTAGAACAGAAATATATTAATGCCGACAGTAATGTTTTCCCACTCTAGATATGTAAGATGCTGCAATATGAATATTAACACAATTAATGCATTTTTCAATTGAAGATATAGATATGAGTGGCATAATCTGCCAGCAATATATCTTCAAATGTATGTGGGAAATGGAAATGGCAAACTGCTGGGTTAGCTCAGAAAGAACAAAGCTTCCTTGAAAGGAGTGCAGAACATACCTGTTACAGTCCTTCTCACTTTGTTTCTACAAAAATAGAACATGTCTAAATATAACAAAAATAGAGAACAGAAAAGGTGTTGGAGCAGAGATTAATTTACCCTGAATTTGCTGCTCCTTGGCTGTACTCGGGCCTTACACATCATAGCACAAAGCTACTCACAGAAGTTCAGGGGGAGGAGGTGGAGGAGGCAAGGCCTGCTTGAAGCTAAGAGCAAACAGGAGCCCAAAGTACCACATTACAATTCCGATGAGTATGAATGAAATGCCTGAAAATATTACACAAAGACACTAAAAGTACTTTTCATTGTAATTCCTTGGTTCAAGCTAAAAAGAACAATACAAAGAGAACCAGCTGGGCTTTTCAGAAAATGCTTTGTGTCACTGGAACAGTCTAAAATGAGCGTGTTTGATCTGGTCAGACCATGAGGCCTCTGATGGTGAGTTATGAAACTCGTTCAGTGGCCTCTTTCTAGAGCCTCTCAATCCATGGCTTCAGAAAGCTCACGAGAGTGGGGCAGAAAAATGCTCAACACCACATTTTTTGGTGATAGATCTTTTGGACTTCCTTCCTTCAGGGTCGTGCTTTGAGATGATTCCTGGCTTTCTTCAGGGCACAATCAAGACAGCAGCAGGTACTGAAACCATTTCAGGTTGTGATATGCTGCCCTTTTTTCCTTCAGCAAGAGCTGCTCATGGTGCTTCTGGGTTGGTTGGCATTTGCCACAGCTGCACCACTTTTGGCAGTCTGGGGAAGAGGCTCCTTTTCTAAGGATTAGCCCCAGCTCATATTCTTCATTATGATGGTTCTCATTGGACTCAGCAGTACACATCAGCTCAGATTCTTCATTTTCATGGTTCTCCTTGGACTGGCTGGTGCAGCAGCTTGCCAGCAGCACAAAATTTCACAGGGTGGCTCTGCAACCATTCCCAACATTTGCTGCTTCATCCAACCACAGAGAGAATTTTCAACAGGGATCCTCACCATTGGGTTCTGCACTTGACACAGCACAATAGGGATAATGATGATGGATCAGCAGATCTGGAGGAGGATTGTTTTTCTGTGTTGCCATCACCCACCCCAGCAAAACCGAATGAACACCTCACGAGTTGTTTCAACACCGACGCACTCCTGCGGGCACGAACCCACCACAGGAAAGCAGCAATTTTTAGTTGACTCGAGAAAATACATCCTCTGGTCACAGAGTGTCCATGCTCTGATAGCTTTAAAATCATATTATTCTAGACCAGCTCTGAGCTTCTGAGCACACTTCAGCATTCTGGAGATCAGCATTTCCATTCTCTGATCAGTACAGAGTTGCAAGAATCATGGCAGCCTCAACCAACTTCCAGTTTCTTATTCTGTCAAAAACCTGACTTTCCTGATGCACAGCTCACATCAGCTTATGGACCAATAAGCACGGAACAAAGACATCCTTTAAATGTGACAATTAAAAGCTGGCAGTGCAGACAAAAATAATCATATTAAACTGAAAGCCCTACTACACCACACAATGGTAGTAATACCTAAGCTCTGATAACAACACCCATGTGCCTTCTGTCTCAGACATGCTGTCAGGACTCAAAGTGCTGTATTATTCTTGACTGGTTTACTTGACTAATCTCTAGGCCCTGTTCTCCTTCATTTAAATAAATAATTTGAATAGGAATTTGCTTAGCTGAAGGGTCAGTTCCAGGAGTGGCAGATACTCACAGATCCCTCTGTCATTACTATTCAAAGTTTATTCTACATTTGGTTGCCTGTTCAAGTACCAGAAGAGGAAACTGTTTAAGAGGATGTGTCTGGTGTAAAAACCAGCAGCTCAGCCTTCTGCTTGCTATCTCCAGGTATTCTGAAGGTAGAGACATCTAAAGAAAAATTCATTTTCCTCCCTTCTCTTTGGGTTCAGTCCTAGTTGCTCCGCTTTGCCGTCTTGATGCCAACAAACCAATCCAGAGCAAGCTTTTAATTGATTCCACTCTCTCCTGCACATCCTACTGCAAGCTAAGTTTGGGAGACTCTGAGTGGTTTAATGAGAGTTCCTGAGATCACACGATCATTTTTTCCCATTCACCATTACATGATTTGTATTCTCTGAAGGCAGTGAGTCACTCCATACACCACATTGTGTGATATGTTCTTCTAGCTCCTTGCTTGCACAGACATGAAATGCTCTTTTTTCTGTATTGAATGGCTCCAGAGATATGTTTTATGGGCCAGTTTTTAGCCTGCAGGTCAGTCAGGTTTTATTTGAGAGTTTTCCTAACTCTTTCCAGGATCAGAGGTTTTTTCTAGCCCTCAGGGTAGAGTTTATTTCCCATCTGCGCTTGGTGGTATAGAAGCCTTCTCTGTGGCAACTTTGTGCTCAGAGCTGTCTTATCTCTGTCTAGAACCCATGTTACATCTGTTCAGTTTGTAAATATATTAATTTTTTGGTTGTCAGCATCCAGATATATGTGCCCCTAACTGGGATCTGGGAATTAAGATTAATCCTTTAATCTTTTTTTGATATTACCACAAGCAAAATTCTACCTGTGTAAACTAAACACTTTCACCTTCTAATTTGAATCACACATCTGTTGTGCTCTAGTGATTTTATCCTAATACAAACCAGTATAGCTGAATAAACAATTCTATTGTCCAGTGTATGGGAGAAATAGTTATGCTGGGAGGCTGTGTTCCCAAGCTTTCCTTATTTCCCTTGGTTCCTGGAGGACTAATAAGACTAAAAAATTATAGAGACTTCCTATTTGTCACTCAGGCAGATACAGTCCTGAATGCAGAGCCTTTCTGAGTAAAGAATGCCAATTTACACAATTTTTTCAGAGCACTGCTACTTATTCTTCAGAAAGCATTGAGGAATGTTTACACTTACATGGTGTAATTAAATTTTGGGAAGTGAATGTTGTGCTTATTGGCACAGTGAAATCTTCAGAACTCCTCAGAACTGCAGGCCAAAAAAGAAACATCAAATTAACTAACTTCTTTTACTTAAATACATCAGTTAATGTTATGCCACTACATGATTACCTGGAAAGCTGTCAGTGGGAGGAATATGTTGCTAAGAATAACAGGGAGTTAGGTGGCTCAGAAGAGCAAGAAAGATATGGGTGGTTTTCTTAGTTTTGGGTATCAATTGTTCTCTCTTTTATTGTACCTGTTTGTGTGGGCCAAGCCTAACCCAAGTGTCTAATTACAGCTGAAATATGAACTCAGAAGGCTTCTGATATAAATCTTGCTATAGAGTAGTAGTGGGAATTTACACCATTTGACAGCTGCTGATTTCTGCCCAATGAATTGGCAGTTTCTCTGCTGGTCCCCATAGACACGTGGTCATTTACACCAGAGCTGCACAGCTACTAAAGGGGTAAGAATGAACTATAAGCTTGGTCAGGAATATTTGAATTTTCATCAAGACAGCCATTCCAAGGGGGAAATCAGTCTTCCACGCAGTCATCCTTGTAAAGGACAATGCTCCTAAGTATGAAATGTTTTTCCTATCATTGTGTTTTGAGCAATGCCTTTGCACCAGAGATCTGTGATCAAGCAGCACATTAGCTGGATGATGTGCAGTTTCCATGAGGGACTTCTCGTGTCTTCTAAACCAAGTTAAAGAATGAGACTTAATTGCAAACCAAATCAACCTTTGTGGATGCTATGTGGGCATGAAAGTCACTGAATAGTTTCACTGTATAACAGTCAAGACATTAATTGTGTGTGTTAATTTTTAAAGAACTAAAAATTAATGAACCTATGATGGGAAACTGTTGATCATCATCCACTGGGGAGCATCTGGAACCTGATCCAAAGCTCTTCTGAAAAAGGTGGTATAAACACCAGTCCTTCAGCCAGCTACCCCAACAACAGTGCCCTGCCTCAGGCAGAAATGAACAATCCAAAATAAAAGAACCTTCTTGCCAAAGTGCAATTGTTCAGCTCCTGCCATAACTAACAGGAAGGAAAAGGAGGCCTCCAGTGTAGTTCATGAGATTTACCTTTCAAAGGAATTTGGTCAATGAAGACAATCATGGGTGTAACCAAAGCCACACATTTCTCCCCAGTATCTCAACCACATGGCAGAGCTTCCTGGGCTCTGACCTTGGTATTGTTCTGGTAGAAAATAAACACTCAGCTTTGCTTTTTAGTGATTCCTCCATTTTTTCTTCTTGCCAATGGAACTTGTGAAGGAACTTAGTACATCAGAGGTTTGGACAAAACCTCTCATCCATTATTTTTCCTGCCTGTAGTGACCTACTCCTGGCATGTTAGAGGAAGGTTAGGGAACAAGGCAGAAGGTGACAACTGTGCCATGTAATTGAAAGCAAAACTCCCTCTGTAACATCCCAGCAGAAGCCTGCACAGGGTGACATTTCAAAATGACTGGCAGTCACTGAAACTCTATAACAAACCCTTAGGATTTCATTAACTCAGGAAGCTCATGCATATCTTTCCCGGATACTGTATGAACAATTACAGCCTTCCTGTTGTTGGACAAAGCCTTTTGCAGATCATAACTCTGTCCACATGAGAAGGGACTGGAATTTGCTCTGAAGTGCTGAAAAACCTCAGCAGAAGGAGCTGTAGGAGGCATTGTGGGCACTGGAGGGGACCTGGCAGTGGAAAAACTGCTCTGTTTCTGCAGAAAACCTCAAATTAGGGAGAAGATGAGATATATATGTAGAAACTTATATGTATTTTATATTTTATACATATGGGCTTGTAAATGAGCTAATGAAAGTGCTAATTGACCTAGTTTCTTATGCATATTTTTCAAAGCTGCCTGAGACGAACTAAAATTCATTACAATTTGCTTCCTTAGAGTATCAGTTCCATAATGTCAGTTGAAATCAATATTTTATAACTTTTTTTCATTCTTTGGCTGTTACAGACTAGAAATAGAGCATTTTTATCTTGGATATTGTACAGTCATGGCGTTACAACAAAAGATGGCTACGAGGCCCTTCCATCCTACTCTAGGTCACAGCAGCATTGTTCCATGGAATCTTTTTCCTAGAGTTTTCTTATGTCACTCTTTGAGATTGCCAGCACTGAGGTTTTCATCATCTACGTAGGAAGGATGAAGAGATTGTTCTTTAGTCTGAGGAGGATCCTCAAACACCAGCCTGCAGCACAAAGCACAGACAACCAATCTACCCCACAGGGAAGTAGAAGGAACCTCACTGTGATAAATGAACCCACAGAGAACTTCCACACCACAGAGCTTTGCAGAAGAAAACCCCACATTAGGAAACTTTTGTTATTTCAGTGCCTGATTAAAGCTCTCTTACGTTGATGCATTTTCCCTGACATTTGAATTAATGAGCCAAATGTCTCCAGTGAATTCAAGATGAGCCTGCGACACCTAAAGCTGTTTCTATGGCAGCTGCGTGATGGTACAAACTGGAGGCTATGACTTCACTGCAGGATCATACAGCAGGCCAGGTTGGTAGAAGTCAATTATTCAGGTATTATAATGAGTGCTAACAGTATGGCTGTTACATTATGAGATCTGTAAGTGCCTAGGCAGAGGGAGTACCTTAAAATTTCATGATGTTGTCAATGTATCTTTCAACATAAAGAAAATGTAGATATGTCTTTCACTTACTTAGCAAGGTTTTCCATGGATTCCATAGGGCCCCCCTCGACCTCACAGGTTTTTAACAGCTGCATTATAATTCACACCTGGTCCTGTTTGAATTCTTGTAAAGAAAAAAGCTCTTACTCAAGGGTTTTTTGCCAGTTAGAGACAGATTCAACCTGTCCTCCTCAAATGTAAGATAGGGAACTTGACATTTCAGATTGTTGCAGCTTTGTATAGGAGGAAGCTGCAGAAGGAACTACCCAAACCATAGTCCTGCCACACCTCATCAATCCTTATTTAGCTCTTTGCTTGGGTCAACAGTGCTTGTCATTGTTTGGGCTGAGGGTGAAGTAATTTCCTTCACAATTTTATATAAAGTTTCATATCTGGGTCTGGTGATAGATTGAAAATCTAGGGTTTCAGCTAGAAGTTTAATTCAACAAATTAAATGAGGATGTAAAAGTGGTCAGAAAATCTGAATTCTGAATATTGAACTGACATTAACTGGAGACTTGCCTGCATTAGTACAGTGTTTTCTGCTGTATCCCAGATCCTGTTGCTTTTGTGAGCCACTTCCTTCACATTGGTACTTACTGAGCTGTTAACATCATCCTCTCTTTTCAGAGTCTGTGAGAAGTGGCTGGACAACTCTCTGCACAAAACAGAAAAGGCAAATAAGTCCATAAGAATAAAATGTGTCAGCTCCTCTGTGTCATTCTTGAACAAAATGCACTCCAAGATAAAAGTCAGAATGGACGTTTCCAAGTAGTTGAGAGAATTTTTGAGTGAGAGACATTAGCTGGATCAAACTCTGCCTTGGTTTCACTTTCACAACTTCTGGCTTTGAATTGATGTAGACAAGAAGAGAATTTCTATTTCCCCATCCTAAATGACACAGACAACATGAGGTGACATCCTGACCCTTCAGATGCCATTTGGGAAACAGCAATTATTTGCAATAGGCCTTGATGTCATCCAACAACTTTCCCCCATGCTGTGTTGCTGTGGATGTAGACTTTGACTTTTTCTGTCACAAATGGTAGTGTCCTGTCCCTGTTGTTTTTCTTTAAAACTGCTTAAAAAACACAGGCTTAAATTTTTCAGAGTGACTATTTTTGTGCCTCATGCTGATTGCTTCAAAAACCTTGGCCTAACATTTTTACTTTCTCATGAATTGAATGTGTTAAAGAGGAAGGACATCTCTGTTCTAAAGCTGACAGGAATGTGACCCAGCTCATCTAACTCATAAAAGCACTGTTAAGTCTGAAAAACTATTGTATGTTCAGAAGATACTTTCTACATTACATAAAAGTGATATAAAAGGTTTGCTTTGAAAAACAAGCCACAAGAACTTGCACCAATTCAGGTTAACAACAGACTTTTCTGGATGGGGATAAAATAGAATCTGAAGAACAGAAATACAAAGCAACTGATCAGTGTTCCTTTATTTATATCCTCTATTTTGACAGCATTTCAGCCTCTTCCTTCTGGAGAACAGTGCTTTGGGATAACAATGTTGTTGGAAAGTGGCAGTGGGAACCCACCTCTGAGCAGCACAAGGTGGGCATAGAACCTTAGTAAGGCAACTTGGATTTCCTGCAGACTTGATCCTTGGTGTGATTGGGATCAGTGTGCGCAATGTCCTGGCCTGCTGCCCTCCCAGGAGAATGAAACTAACTCCATGAACCTGAGCAAACTTTGTTCAGCAAACTTATCACTGAGAACAGCCCTTGCCTGGCAGCACAGAGCAAAATTTGCCCTTTAGAGGCAATCAGTTATGGCATATTCCTAAAACATCTTATTATTCTTGGAATCTGCTGCAAAGGGTGCCTTGCCATTTCATCTGACCTTGAACAGGAGGCTCTACAGAGCAGGCTCTAATCTGATGTAAACCTGAGGCTAATCAGTGGAGTTATTTTGGATTTTTCAGACAAGAAAAAAAACCAAACAGCATGGCAAGAAACAAACCTGTGAAAGTTTTCTAGAGGAAGCTGAGCTAACTCTGTCCAACCAACCCCACCTTGTCCTATGCCACACTCTCACCTTGGAGGTCCCACAGCCACATCCACCTTCCAAGGTGGTCTAACACCAGATCCATGGTCTTGTTTGCTGCCATGGCATCATTTCTCCTCAGTACTACCAGACTTTGCCAGTCTCAAGTAATGCTGGGACAACTGGGGTTAAATGGATGGAAGCCAACATCAGACCAGCCTTCTGGGCCTGGCTCTCCACTCCCAGCACTGCACACCAGTGCACAGAAGGTGCAGTGCTCTTCTGGGCTGGGCAGACACACAACACCCACTCCACAGAGCTGGCAGTGCCATGCAAGGTACAGAGCAGTGGTAAAGCAGGCTCTGGGGTCATCAATGGCTACAGAGATCTCCAGCTGCTGATCTCACACTGCACGGGGCACCATTCTACCCGGTCTTAGACTGGTTCTGCATCAGGTGCTGGGATCAAAAAGGAGTGATGAAGTCACTGCTCCTCTCAGCAGGACCAACACATGGCACATACCTTGGCTGTGCCTCTCCTGCTTCACAGAGCCACACAAAGCTGCAGCTGCTCAGTGTGTTCTGAGACAACTGTGAGCATCTGGTCCAGGGGGCAGGGAGAGGTGTGAGGCCACTGCTGACACTGTACACACAGGAGGTGGGGCTGGAAAGATGCAGAGCTCTCAAGGTCAGACCTGTAAATCCCAGGCTCAGAGTCTGAAAGACATAAGTTTGGATCAGAATCCATTAGACACAGATTTAAAGGACCAGCATCCTCTCTTTTGCAACAGAAGACTCTCATAAAGACACAAAATATACAAACCCTACAACACAGATCTGATGTTTTCCTTCCAATCCTTTAGTACTTTAAATCACTTACAACTGTAGACACGACAAAACATTCAGAACCAGACAGACTTCTTGGCTGTTGGTATTGTCTTAAATGTCTCAGCTCACAGGAACAAGTCACATTCTGCACAAACAGGCTTAATTTTTTTAAGATGTCTGTGGTCACTCCTTAGGCTTTAGCTGACCACAGTACAGCTTCAAGGGGGAACCAGAAACAAGCTTGGGATGCATTTAGGTACTAGAATAGCCACAAAGAAATTAATTTTTAATATAACACAGCCCTATGTGTACATATGCACAGCACAATATTTATAATAACAGAAACAACAAACAGGAGCGGTCAGATTGCTTGAGCAAAGCAGAAGTATTGTCTCCTCTTCCTAAATGCTCTTGTTTTCACACTAACATCTTCCATCTGTTTGGGATCTGACCTCAGCAGCCTGGCCGGACGCGCTCATCCTCTTGTCCATGATGTTCCCATATAAGGTGATCTCTCTTTCCCTGGGGAGCAGGATTCTCATTTGCTCAGGTTTCGTTGCACTCGGATTTGCTGCTCTCTGTGGTCGAGCTCTCTCACAACTTTGCTTGGCAGCATCTGCACAGCAGTGGCTGTAAAGGGAGGAAAGTCAGGAGGGAGCAGTGAAGCTGTGCCTGCAGATCCAGAGAGCTCTGCGTTGTGTATTTCCGTTCTCTTTCCTCCACAAGTTACCTCTGCAGGATATCTTTGCAAAAAGCAGCTTCCACAAGCCTTTCCCAAGCTAAATAAAGACAAATTCTATCCAGAGAATTGGATGGAACTGTAGGGCTGAGCTCTTCTAACTCTCACTTCAAACTTTCCTTCAAAATCAGTATCACTCTCAAAGCAAACTAATTTGGGAACGTGGAAAATGCTCCCAGAATTATACAACAAATATACTAGAACACTGGCCCTGAATTCTGTAAGACTTGACTCAGATATCACATCACCCAAACTAAGATAACTTAAGACAAGTTAAGCATAAACAAATCTCAGCTGCTTCCTGTAGTGTTTACCCAAGGCTGCACTGAGAGTTTATAATCTCTTTCATGTCTGTGAAGATTCTCTTGTGATAAAGGGGTCAAGGCACCGAGCTAAGCCTTGATTTTTTCTTTTAAGCAGTAATTTTGCGTATTCAGACACCACTGGAGACTGTAAATACCAACCAGCAGGGGGGCAGCCTGGGGGCTTCATATATGAAGAGCACAAAACTGATGGAAGAAAGGATCATGATAACATAAAACTTTAAGTATGACAAGGGATCTCTCACACTTTTCCCAGACTGGGAAGTCCCACAAAACTGGGTTCCAATGTATGATTTTACTTCTGCTTCCAATCACTTGAGCTTTCGAACACGTCAACAAGTTCAGCCAGTCCAGTTCTAACAATGTCTGGTCATGGAGGTCCCCTTTCCTAGAGTCAGAATTATCAGACTTCACGAGTTTCCATCTCACCACCTTATTTTCTTCTTATCTTGGCATTTTATACAGTTTTCATCCTTCCTCTTCTTTAACGTTACAGAGACATGAGAAGAGGTGAACAGTCCTTTCCTTCTGGGAAGGTGTGAGGACTGGAATAGTCTCATATAAAGCAAAATCTCAGAGCAGCAGCCTCCCAGTGCACCCAGCCCAGATCCCTCTCCACCCTCACCACCACTGCCCTCCCCTCAGCACTGAGGAAGAAAGGATGTGTCCCAGTGGTTACAGAAACAGTGTTCCTCTAGGATTAAGTGATGGGGAACTCACAGGCACCTCCACCAGAAATACCCTTCTCATCTGCTCTTTCTGTGTTCTACACGCTCAAAATACTCATCAGAGAAAACAGTAACTGATACCAGGAAAGCATGACAAGGGAAAGCAGATCTCTTCTGGGAACTTGTAGGTAAATACATTTCCTAAAGGTCAGTATATGGACTGGAAGCACAAAGGAAACATGATCTGGTTTTAAAGTTCAAATCCTGGAGTCAGGAGACTTGGATTATGTTCCTGGCTCTGCCACAGCTCTCATGCCCTACCACAAGGCACCCATCCACCCCTTTTGTCACTTCATTTAACCAGTTAAAAGCTCGGACACCAATCAGTGTCACTTCTCAGCCTTGCCATGAAGACAAATAAATTTTATGAAATGATTGTATGAAGCATTTTGTTTCTCAGAAAGAAAAGAGGAGCTAATCTAAGATAGTCGCAGTGCTTAGAATTGCAAAGTATTACATTTATGGTTGCTACTTACTGAGTCAAATTCTGCAGTGATTTACAACCTGTGCATTTCAATTGGCACCAATTTAACATGACTCACTGCATATTTTAATCCATCATCTGGGTACTCAAATGGGATTCTAAGACTATCCAAGAACCTAATTGAAATAGCAGAGAGGCTCCAAAATCCAACTATTTCAGGCCTAAGCATGGCTTTTGAAGGATCTGCGAGAACAAACTTGCAGACTGAGAGATTCCATGAGCAAGTTTGACTTTAATTTATAGTCTGGTTTGGATTGTTTGGTGTTTTTGAAGCTGCTGTCCTTGTTTCAGATTTATGCAGTACGTATTTATTGCTACTTTGAGGCACGCTGACAACTGATGTTCAGCCTCGAGGACATAAATTCACCATTTGCCCCAGATGAAGCCTGGGCCCAGGACTGGCTGTTCCTGTTCACACGGATCCTCTGTGCACTTTTCCATTTCAAATCAATTAAGTAACCATTCACCTGACACGTACATCAGCCACACTTGACATCCCTTTGTGCTGTCAAAGGCTGCCAGAAATCTTAATTGGGTAACTGCAGCAATCTGTTTGTACATCTCCTACACATGCGACAACAACCTCCCTCAGAAGGACCGGCAGAGCCAAGTTTATCCTCCAGAGGCTGAATCTCGGACCTATTTCTGCCGCTCCTCGCACTTGTGCTGCGACGGAGCCCCACGAGAGACTTGCCCTGTGCCCCGTCAGCGGCCTCAGCCGCAATTCCCGGGCTGTTCGCGGCGGGAAGGGGACGGGGCCGCGTTTTCCAGCGGCCCGCGGGGGCAAGCGGGAAGGATTGCCCGGGGGTTGGCTGTGGGGACACCGGGAGAGCTCCCGCTGCGGCGGGCTCCGAGCTGCCACAGCCGGCTGCGAAGGCAGCGATCCACGATCTGCCGGAGGAGCCCGGTCTCGGTCCCGCTCCCGGTCCGCGCCCCGGTCCCTCACAGTTCGGCCGCGGCCCCTCACGGCCAGGACACGCCCCGTCACTGTTCAGCCCCGCCCCTCAGAGCGAGCACGCCCCCTTCAGACCAGATCGCACCCCCTCACTGCCCGGCTCGGTTCGCGCCGCTCGGCGGTGCTGCCGGAAGTGACGTCATGGCCGTGTCCTGGCAACCGTCCCCGCGGTAACGGCGCGCGGGAGGCTCCGGTCGAGGCCTCCCCGCCAGGGCCCGGCCCGGCCCCTGATCCCGCAGCCCCGCCAGGGCCCGGCCGGACCCGGTCACCGCCCCCCCGGCATCTGCTGTGTCTCCTCTGCGGAGGTTTTCCCGGGTCACAGTTATGGGTGACCAAATCCAGTTCATTGTTGAGAAGCTCAATCAGGAGCCCTTCAGGAAGAACTACAATTTGATCTCGTTTGACTCCCTGGAGTCGCTGCAGCTGCTGCAGCTGCTCAGTGATGTTCTGGGGGAGATTGACCCGAAGGTAAGGAGGGCACTCAGAGGTGCTCAGACCTCCTGAGGTGGCTTGACACTAGAATTTGCTTTTATTTAGGTCTGGCTCAGTATAATCCTGCGGCGTGTTTGTTTCACCAAAACAGCTTGCATGAATCTTCCAGGAAATAAATGTGCCTGGCAAGAATCCTTCCTGCCTATACGTCTGAGTGCTCTTGGCAAAGCAGCAAATGTTTCTTGGGGCAGGGAGGCAGCATCCCTGTCCCCAGAGGCTGATGACGATGTTTTTCCTGTGAAATTAAGGTTACAGATCTTGGTTCATACTGACAATTGTGTTTAGTCAAAGTCAGGCTGTGTCTTGCACACACCCAGGGCAGGAGATGAGCAAGAACTGAACCTCACGACTGTGCTGTTGCAATGGAAATTAAATCCCGCTCCTTGGAGGCTGCCAGAAGTGTGTGTGGGATCAGAAGGGACCATTCATACACCTGAGGTGTGGATGCCTGTGCCTTGAAGTGCCAGGATATCCGACTTCCCGGGTAGATGTGGTCAGTGTGACTGCACAGATGAGATCCCAGGAGCAGGGAGAAAGTATTCCTGCAGTAGATTGACCTGAATACTCGTGTTGCAGGAAAATCCATTAGAAGAGAATTGAAGTTTGGCAATTTAGGAGATGTTCTGTACGGAGCATCTCACTATCATCTGGTAAATTAATAAAGTCAGTTCTTTCAGTGTTGCCAGTTAATTAACATCATTTGGGCAAACAAGTGTATAAAAAAAAAATAATATAATTGATTCTAGTAAATAATATAGTCTTACCCTAATAATTATTAATTAATTATTAAATAGTTTGTTTTATAATAGTTACAGTAATTTTTGTTACATTAATAATAATTAATAAAGAATAATTACTAATTTAATTTTTAAAACCATTCAGCATGCTGTTGACATTAGAGAGGAGCTGCCAGAACAAACAGCTAAAAGAATGCTGAATCTCCTTGGAATCCTCAAATACAAACCTCCAGGGACTGTGTCAGACCTGTGAGTACCTTTTTGCCTACAAATCATGTTAGAAACGTCTTTTTTAGGTTATACGGTACCGACCATATATCAGGTGAGCACTGCTCCCGTGTCCCCATGGATGTTGGGATGGGATCCCAGGTGTGGCTCCAGGTGGGGGCTGTTCCCGTGTCCATGTGGATGTTTTGGGGTCCCAGCTGGACGCTGTTCCCTTGTCCCTGTGGATGTTTTGGGGTCCCAGGTGTGGCTCCAGGTGGGCTCTGCCCGCACCTGCACATGTGCAGTGGCGGCTCCGGCCGGCAGAGGGCGCTGCCCGCCCGGCCCGGCCCGGCCCGGCCCGGCCCGGCCCGGTCCCGTCTCACCTGTGCCAGGTGACCCCAAATCCCGCGGTGTCCCCGCTCTGCCGCCACTCTCCACGGCTGTGGCAGGAAACGAGGAGTTGTCGCTGCTGGCTTTATCCTTTTAGTGTGTTATGGGGTTTTTATCTGACTCAGGGTAGAAGAAATGGGAGCCTAAACTGCAGACTTCCAGCTCAGATGGGTTGGGGTGGAAGGGACTTTAAAGATCATCTGTTCCAACACCTTCCACTAACTCAGGTTGCTCAGAGCTCCATCCAGCCTGGCCTTGGACACTTCCAGGGATCCAGGGACAGCCACAGCTTCTCTGAGCAACCTGTGCCGGGGCCTCACCAGCCTCACAGGGAAGAATTGCTTCCTAATATCTCATCCAACCCTGCCCTCTGTCAGTGTGAGGCTGTTCCCCCTTGCCCTGGCATTCAAAGCCCTGGTAAAAAGTTCCTCTCCATCTCTATTTTGCACTCCCTTCAGGTTCTGGAAGGTGCAAATCCCTCAGCCTTCTCTTTTCCAGGCTGATCAAATCCAATTCTCAGCCTCATTGTGAGCGTTTTCTCTTCTAACAGCATTACAAAAATCATTAGGCAAGTGGAGAAGGAATGTCAAAACATTGCAGATTTTTTGTTCCTAGCCAGCATTCTTTTGTGTGAGATTTATTGGCATTTTCTCCTGGTTGGTTCCATACAGGAGTGCTTTTCGCCAAGGGCTGGTTACTGGAAGCAAACCTGTAATTCATCCTGTCTTACATTGGCTTCTTCAGAGGACCAATGAACTCAAGAAAAGAGCTTACCTGGCACGTTTCCTAGTGAAACTGGAAGTGCCAGCAGAGTTCCTACAGGATGATACTGTGGCTGACTTCAACAAACAGGTACCATTTCTCATGAATGCCAACATTTTACATTAATTCAAGTGCCAGTTGGAGGAGGGATAAATGAATCAGGGAGTTAATACTGGGATACATGTTCAAGTGAGTTATGTTAAGAGCTTGTTGGAATCGAGGATAAGCAAAGATTCATAATAAAATGTAGATGTCTTGACCACTTTTCTTCCAATAACCCTGAAATTATGTATTAATAAGTAGCATTGAATTAAAAGGCCTTAAGCCCATTAAATACTGGGTGCCAAATAACGTTCAGAGCTGTGTTGGCTTAGACAGACTTTTAGTTCTTAATTTTTGAGCAGGTTTGGAGGTTTTTTCTATGAAATATGACCTGGATAGTTTTAACTTTATAAATTACCACTTCAAACAAGTCCAGAAAATGTTATGATCAAAGTTGATGTCTCCTAATTGTCCATTGATTGTATTTGGTAGTCATGATAGTCCATTGATAGCATTTGATGCCTAATATTTGTGTTAGCCTTATTCCACTTTTGCTTTAACCATTTATTTTTTTTTGTGAATAAGGAAGAGATTCCTTTTTTTCTGTGCTGACATTCCTACTTATTATGTTCCCACTTCTTTTGTGAGCATTAAATGTTGATTTTAGATAATCAGACTGGGTGGGTTTGAAATGTAAAACTTGAAGTGAACCAAAGTTTTGGGTTTATTATCTGAGGTACATATTGACTTAATTTTTTTCCAGTTTTCTGTGCCTTTTGTTGTGTAAAACCACAGTGGTTTTGAGTGTTTGTGAGAGGTAACTTGATCTATTAACTGTTCACCAGCAAAGCTGAAAAGTCTGACTGAGGCTTGACTAAGCCTTTTATTTTTTTGTTACCTCTAACAGTATTGGATTTATACCTTGAAATAACTCAGCAGAAGTAGCAGAGAGAGAAGGGAATGCAGATTGTATGTTTTGTTCAGTATGTCACAATCTTAATGTGTATAAATATCCACCTCCATAATTTCCATTACGTAAGATGTGTTCCTTTTTGGGAGTACAGTAATAGAACCATCTTATTAAACTAATACCTTGCTGATTAATTCAAAACAGAAGCTGGGGTAATAGAATGCCTTACTGCAATATAACATGGCAGTGCAAATATTTAGATAATAATGAATTAAGCAATTAGCCTAAATTATTTAGATACAGTCTTGCAATTGTGTCTTTTAAGGGAAATTTCAAAAATGAGTTTGGACATCTTATGGTTAAGTTTTATGGATGTATAGAATTAAGCTCAAATGTACTTTTGTAAATCACTTATAGAAGATACTCAGCAAACCTGCCACCTTCCCAGCTGTGTTGTGATTTAGACATTGGATTGCCTGCAATATATAATTTAAGAAATAAGCAACTTCAGGCATTAATCTCATTGTTCAAGCTTCAATGATTTGCTCCCAGATGCCAGAGATCTCTCTTTCCATATGGGAACCTGGGTGTTTTTTGGTCATTTGAGTCTGTCCCTTATTTCAGGTGCCTGGGGGCACCCACAGTGAAAAGTGAGAACCATTTTTTGTTATGATCCATCAAACTCTGCTCTGCCTTGTTTGAATCCTGCCATTGGCCTTGAAATTCCATGTTCCAGTGAGGGAAAGACTTATGGAACTCCTCTTTTGACAGAGGTAGAGACACACAAAGGAAAACTCCTGGACACCAGCAGTGGGAATGCAGCTGCTCAGAGATCACCTGGTCTTTCATTTTTGTTAAAGGACTTCCAGAGTGCATAAGGGGTCTCATGGAAGCCAGCTGGGTTTTTACTCCTGCATTTTGTAACTTGTTGCTCCTTGTCCAGCCTGTGCATTCCTTGTCACACCTTTATTTCCCACTTAATCCAGCTTTTTATGATTTTATCTTCTTCTCCTTAGCCATTTTATTGCTATTTTTTTGAATTCCTCCCAGCTTGATACTGAAACAACCAGAACTGAGCAGAGCTCTCTGGATGTTGCTTCCCCAAGGTTTTACAGAATGGAGTTGCTGCTTCACTGCTCAGGGCTCTGATGCCTTTGTTTAAACTGGCCTTTGCTGTTGCCATTTGGTATTCACCTTTCATATCAACTGCTCTTTCCAGGAAGTGAAAAATGGCTTTATACTCTCCTTTTAGATTTTTCCATCTCATTGAAGGGCTGTTTCTGTGGAGATTATCTTTCCTTATACCTCAGCTCGAGTTTCTCCGAGTTCAATCTAAATTTATTTCCTCTCCATATTTCTAAACTCTTGCTGTCCCCTGTTATTTCTCTACCCACACAGACTTTCACACTGCCTCTCAGTTTAAGATTCCTGGTGGGCAAAGTACTGGTGTGGAAGTAGCACACTGTCTCCCTGTCTCTGAGTGCTGAGCTGCATCTATCAATCTTGGGGATGTTCTGAGGGTTATGCAACGTGGCACAGCCATTTCTCACGTGTTCACTCAGCTCTGCTCTTGGGCCACTGTGGAAAGTCAAACCCCATTGCTTCCATCAGGAGTGTTGGTAGAGCAAACTCTTCTTTTGGGGGTGATAAATTTATATATGTGGTATACACAGATGAATAGTAAGAGAGAGTAATTTGTTAATTTGCCCCTCTCGGGTGACATCTTATCTTCCTGTTTTGCAAATACACTGTGTATTACAAGAGATGAAAAAACACTGAGGAAATGGTGAAATTCTGATTGTCCCTTCAAATGGAAGATAATGCACTGTGATTTTTTTATTTCTGCTTTATAAGTTGACAGGCTTTTGCAGTGAAAAAATGCCTTTTTATCCTGTTATCACCATATTTCTATGTCTACATTTACTGTCTTAGTAGTAAAACACTGTGTTGATCTGAAAATCCTTAGACAGAGAGCTCATTCTGCACAATTTCCATTTCATTTCACAGTATGAAGAACTCATGGAAGCATTTAAAAACCTACATAAGGAGCACGAGCAGCTCAAAATATCTGGTTTATCTACTGCAGAGATAAGAAGGGTAAAAAAACTCCACAATTTTTTATTTAGTTGGTTTTTTTGAATGTCAGTTCCATGTTTGTTTGCTTTGTGGCCAGTGTGAAAGCTGTAGAGGCCAGAGCTGGTGGGCACTGCAGCACGCCTGAAACTGCTCTGTGTTGGCAAACACAAAGTCCTCGCTCGTGTTTAGAGCTGAGCTTTCTCAAGCAGATTGGGGAACAAGGCTGCCAAGACTCTGTGCAGCATGAATTCCAAATATTAGAGCTCCATTTCCTCTCAATGCAGACTGATACACAGCCTTTTGCTTTCCTGATAGTGGCTAATAATTCCAGAGGGTGTTGAATGAATTAAGAGCTTAAGTCAACAGGAATGATGAACCCACGTGGCTCAAGTGTTAAGTAGAGATATTTGCTCTGTTTCAGCAAAATAATTAAGCTTGTGTACAGCTTTCCAGTGGACACACAGACAAGCCAAGCATATGTTGAGATAAGGTCTACATTTAGAGAATGAATTTTCCTTTCTCTCATAACTACCAATCTGTGGAGCCCTGCTGTTGTAAGGAAGGACTAAAGGAGAATAATAATAATCAGATACATGTTTCAGCACTAGAAAGTGTTTCTTTTAAGACAGTTTTAATACAAAAAATGGCAGCAGACATCTCTCATAAGCAACTTCATGCAAATTGGATGTGGTAATGCTGGTGACATTAAGAGCATATGTCAGGCTGCATCAGATGTTGAATTCATGCTGATTCGTTCCTTGGTGGTTTCTGTTTGTTTGTTTTTATTTTAGAGAAATCCACCTGCTTTTATTTTAAATGTTCACATTAATACTCAAGGATGCAGATGAAGAATGTTAGCATAAAGAGAGTGGGAACTGTGGGGGAAGCAAGAGAGAAGAGAGATTGGAATCCTGGATGTTTGATCATAGATCAATAAAATTATAACCGCCTCCATGTATTCAGGGAAGAATTCTGATTTTCATATTAATTTGAAGAGAATTTAGTCCAATCCAATATCCATGGGACATAAATTAATATTTCTTTATCTGTTTTTCCCGCTTTTTAGGACATCAGTGCAATGGAAGAGGAGAAAGATCAACTGGCCAAAAGAGTAGAGCGTCTTAAGAAGAGGGTAATAAGAGAAGTAACTCTCCTACATTTCAGTGTCATAATCCTTGGCCTGCAACTCTGATTTTGGAATGCAAACAAGGATTAAGATAAACACACTGTATGTCTAGGAAGGAATCAAGTAACTAATTGACCTACAGGGAATCTTCCCAGGCGTTGATCCAGAGCTTTTAAGAACCTCGAGTCCAGTACTTTGCTGTCATTTCTGAGTAGTAACGTGTATGGAAGGGAAGTGCTAAGTGGGCTTGTGAGACATATGATCTCTTTAATGTATTTCTCAACTATCTGACAGCAACATGCACTATTTATCCACTTGCTGTAGGTGGAGACAGTACAAAATCATCAACGGATGCTTGAAATAGCAAGACACCTTCGCTTAGAGAAAGAGAGAGAAGAATCTCTGGCTCAACAGAAACAAGAACAAAAAAGTCAGGTACTGGCATAACAACATATCTGTTAAAAGAAAGAGTTCATATTTGTTTGGGAGTCGTGCATTTTAAAAAGACATCAGGAACAAGAGGAAAGAGTTTCTCCCAACCTCAGAAAATTAAATCCCATTTAAAAGATCTGTGTACATTTTAAGGGAAGAGGCTTGACCCCACAAGTTTTGAACACCACAGTGAAGGTACTTGGCTGCCTCAGCTCCCACTGACATCATCCTTTAGCATTCCCAGGAAACGTTCCATGACTTACTGCTGGAGCACCCGAAGGGAACTCAATATTTATGGTAGTGAGCAAATGTTTCCTTGGTTTGGTTTCTATCTCTGTGATCTGCACAAAGATTTCAGGGGCTGAGCAATACAGCAAGTACCTCATCTTTTTCCTGGGTGGGGGCAATGTGTATTCAGGAGCAGCCTTGGGATTTAGACCCCTCAGTTTGGGAAAAATTATGTCCTGAGAAGCCCTGGGAGCAGTTGACATCCAATTGTAAGGGTGGATTTTATTCCTGACCTTTGGTGTCAAAACAAGATACTTAATAGAATCCAGTGCCATCTTGTTGCACCATCTCACCAAATTCTGTAGCCTGAACTTCAACACAATTAAAATGGGATAAACCCCCAGATTTCTCATTGCAGCCTGTGTCTGGATGTGGGATCGGTGGGAATCAGTGGCCTCTCAAGCTGTTGGGTCTTTGCTTGAGTGAGATCACAACTAAAATGAATGTGATGTCCAGCTTTTTCCAGTTCTTACTACACATCTCTCTGAGTCAGAAAAATGCCAATCAGCTGGGGCTTGTTTGGCAGGAAGCTTTCCAGACTGCTCTTGGGATGTACAGTGGATTGCTGTGACAACTCAGCTGCATTGCAGGATAAGGAGAGTTATCTGCTGCAATCCTGATTCCTGCTGCCTTTTGTTGTTGTGATGCTCAATCCACTCACATTTTTGGTTGAAAATTGCTGGATGAATTTCTGCCATCAGAGAAAATATCACTTGGGAGAACAAGAACACTCTTCTCAATTAACAGGAGGGAATATCAAGTAAAGCCAGGCCAAGTGTTGAAAATTTGGTCTGGCACATTCCCTTGTGAAACAGAAAATCACCAGACATTTGAGCTGCCATGTTTTGTGTTTGGGGTTCTTTTGGGGCTCTGTTGGTTTCGTTGTTTGCACATGGATTTCCAAGGCATGACCCTGTTTGTGTCCCACTGTCTCTCCAAAGTTGTTCCAAGCAGAGCAGAGGCTGCGGAGAGCCCAGGTGCAGCTGAAGGAGATGCAGCACGTGGTGGCAGATTCCAAACCAGAAAGTGAGTAGGGCTTTTCCTGTTGCATCCTAGGTTAGTGTGGTGCAAACCATGCCATAGAATGGTGTATAAATTACTTCCAAAATGATAGAATCTGACTAGTTCTCAATGCACATTTAGTAAACCAAGTCATTGTCCTACTCTTTCAAGAACATTCACTATTTCAGTTGCACCACACAACTGCTTCGGCAGCTCTTCTGAGTTAAAGGATTTTTTTCAGTCACCACCTCGTAGCATTGTTATTACTTTGTAATTTTACTTTAATTTTTTAATGATTCTCATCTGCCACTGAACCACAAGTGGAACTAAGGGAGTATCTGAACCATCTTCTGTACTCACAGGGACTTGTAGTGGATTTTATAACTGTTCCTGTTTTGCAGTAGCTATCAGAGAGTTTATACAGCAAAGCTGTGTCAACAATTCTATTTCAGTTCCTGGGTTTTTTTAAGGCCAATGGAAACTTGATGGGTTCAGTTCACAGAAGCAAAGGTACCATAATAAAAAGCCAGTAAATATGTCTTTTAATCATTGAGATGAAAATAAAGTTAACATATTTAATTTCCTTATCTCGAGTCCTGCTTGCAGAGGAAAAAACAAAAAGTTTTTAGATGTTCCCCATCAAAGCTTGGAGTCATTACTTAAGAAAACTTGTGTTGAAATTTTGCCCAGAGAAAGACCTCAGGATTCAGCTTTGTAATTGCTTTCCCCAGTTACAAAGGCACTGCCTGTAGCAGCAATTACAGAATGCCAACTGTGGGGTTTTTTAAATAATTAAAATTAGGTGACCACAGTGCACTGAATAGGTTCCATTTATTTAAAAAGCTTTGTTGGTCTACAAGGTAGCACAATTTATTTCATTTTGAAAATTCCCTTTGGCTGCAGTTTGGTACCTCAGTTGCCTCCTGCTATCAGTGTAGCCTTGTTGCTGACAGTGCAACAGCTGGAATTTCACTGGAAGTCAGATCCTTCCCTTTAAAAGAAACTTCTTGCATTTTTAATACTTCAGGTGTTTTTACTTCCTAAACAAGATAAAATGCTCAATCTTGCTGCTAATGAGCAGAAGCTTTGTCGTTTGTCTTATAGATTTGATTACTTCACTTTATAATTAATTTTACATTTAAAGAAATGTAAAGGAACTGCAAGGACTGCAACTAGCACACATTCATGAGTATCATTAGCATGCAATTAGCATCAGCCTGCTTGAGCTGTGCCAGGAGAATAGGCCTTGTGGTTGGTAGGAATTTAACTCTTAGAAACATAATATTTAGAAGACTTTGTATTGTATCATTAATTGTTATAAGCTGGCACAAAACAGCTGAAAGTGATGATGCTGCTTCACAGAACACTCTTTCTTGTTTATTAACTTCAATCTTTCCTGTTTTATAACTTCAGTAGTGCTCAGGATATTGTTTAACTGGAGAAGGATTTGCTGCTGGTAGCACTAAGTAACATGAGTTTTCATATTCTGGAGGTGTTTTTTGTGGTGTTTGTTGTATTGAATATGAACAGTATTTTATTAACACTGGCCTCTGGTCTGAATAACCACAACCCAGCTCACACTTACTCTGCAAGATTGACATCATTTTGCTTTGAGTATCTCTGCTGCACAAACAGAAATTGATAACATGATGAAACAAACCAAATCACTGAATTCTTGGTCTCTGTCCATTTTACAGGACAGGGTTAATCAAGTTTTAGCTCCATTAACAGAATTATGCAGAGAAAATTGCCTCTCTTCTACATGACTGAGCAAGCACGAATAAACTCTTTCTCCCATCCCTCTCTTTATAATAATAATAAAAAAATTTGAATGGAAAACATGAGGAGTTGCTCTGAATAGCTCTCCACATGTAAATACGTGGTTGGCAGAAGCTTGCTAAAATAACCTGAAGGCACAGAGCCAGATTTCTGTGCCGCTTACGTGTGGAGATTTTGTAACCATAAGTCAATGTTGAAACATTAAAAACAGAATTTATATGTGTAATGGAAAGATCTGAAGTATGGTGGCCTTTTTTCCTCTCTAGCCTGGGAATTTGCAAAAGAATGTTTTTCACCGAAAAAAAAACCAAAACCAAACCAGGACCTGCCCTGTGTTTTGGTTTTTAAGGTTGTGTTAAGCAGCAAAAGTAGCTCTTAGGTAGTTACTTCTCCATGTGTTGAGTTGTATAGGAGGAAAAATATATCCAGGGTATTCAGGGAAGAAATTACATTAGTCATGAGGGATGTTGACATCATGTCTTTCCCCATCCAGAAATCAAGTTTTAACTCGTTTTGTTGCTCCATCAGGACTCAGAATGACACAGAACCACTCAGGGGGTAACAGGTCTTGGTAGCAACTCCGAGGTAATTTGAGAAATAAATCAGATTGTGATCAAGGTTATACCCTGTGAAGTCAAAAGGCCCTTGCTCTTATCAGAGCTCTTGTGGTTCTTTGCTAAATTTCTTGTCATATCTACAACAAATCATTTAGGCATGTACATTTTTATCAGAAAACTGGAGTAGAACAAGAAATGAAGTATAGGTTATATAGGCAGGTTTCTTTGCTGCTGAAAACTTCAAGAAATTGATTTAATTAAAATACTAATATTTCATATCAGAATAGTTTGATATCACGTTGATTTCCACACTAAAGATGTTGGTTATAAATACCAGCTTGGCAGTGGTGTTCCAGGCAGTTCTGAGGTGATAATTCAGCTCACAGGGTACGTGGGAAGCAGCTTTGCTGCGTTTGCAGAGGTGGGAGATTCCTAGTGAGACATTAAAATGTGGTCCCTCCTGCCCAGCTCTGTTGTGGGCTGAGGGAGATTGGAATCAAGTTCTTCTGGAGGAAAGAAGGGGGAAATCTCTCCCGGTGAGTCCCAGTGTGTTTCCCAGGGTGCAGCTGCAGTGCAAAGTGCACGATGGTGTTCCACAGGCACAGTAACTCCACTCTCCCACTCCAAAACCGGTCTGGGGGCTGTTTGTTTTGATAAATAACCCCTGCACAAAGGGGAAAAGGTCTTGTGGTGGTGTTGCTTTCCATAAACTGGGAAAGAGGAATTCCCACTCAGTTTTAGTTTGTGTTGATGTGACTTCGTTGGCAGTGCTGCTTTCCCCGGGGCCTGTTTTTTCTCCCAGTTCTTGAGGTTTTCTCAAGAGCTGATGGCTTATTTCCCTTCCCTTTCCTTTCCTGTCAGAGTGGGCTGGGAGCAGGGCTCAGGAGGATCTCTCAGGACACTGATTTAGAGGTAAATAGCAGCACAAAAATGGGGGCCCCTTTTCCTGGGCTCTTTCACTTTGTTCTGACCTTTCCCTTTGGCAGTCAGGCTTCTCAGCCTGAGAACCAAAAGCTGTTTTCATCTTTCCCATCTCTGTTTCAGCAGCATCAGCTGTACTTTTGTATCTCTGTGCTCAACTTGTGTAGTAAATGAAAGAGATGGAGATTGTGAACTTCTTGTTTTCCTTGGCATTTCATCACAATTCCATCTTCTCCCTAATATGGAAAGAACCAAAATCCCAAGCCTAGCAAGTTGTTTGTAAATGAAAAAGGGCCCTGGATACTTACCTTTTAGTCACCTAGATAATGAAAAATACTCTGAAATACCCATTCCCACTCTCATCTGACAGGCAGCTTCCTAATCTTGTAGTCCTTGGCACAGCTGTCTCAGAGGAATAATTGCACTGAACTGCCTGTTGTCAGTGGAGACTGTGCAGTGTAATTTAAATAGATATTTTCTTTTATTCTGTTGCATTTTTTTATCTGTGAATTGTTCTTATCTGCATGTACTTGGGTTTATTTATAAATGATCTGTTAAGGAGCCTGAATTACTCTGCCTGGAAAGAGCCAAGTCCTCCTAAGCCTGGTAAGGTGGAGGTGATCAGGCTGGTGTCCAGCAAAGCTTATAAATGGGGTTGCTTTTTTCTATTGGATTGTTATTTTCTGCTTTCTCAGTTTATAAACTGAGATTAAATGTTGGTTCTTTCAAGAAGAAATCTTTACAGGGAGGCAATCTGTGTTTCAGCAATGTAAAAGACCCTTAAAGTATCCGTATAATAAACTTTGCCCATTCCAAGGCCTTTTTAGATGCCAGACAGAAAAGAAGTTTTATTTTAAGCATGAGTCTCCAAGGGTATAATAAATCTATCAACGAGCTAGGCCAAATTAAGATTTTTCTACAGATAAAGGTTCAATGGCTGTTTATATCAGTAGTGTGTGTTGAATTGTGTATCTGATTCAGCTGGAGTTTCATGTGAGATGGGGTTTACTTGTCATTAATGAGAACAATCTCCCAAGGAGCTGATAGTTATATGTTATACATAGAGGTGCATAATAAATCCACTTATATTGTTTAACATCCAGCTTAAAAATTTAAATCGAGTAACTCCCCCTTCTGTGAGCACCAAAAAGAAGACTCAAATGTTATGCTGTTGTTATTGTAATCAGCTGCTAAATACTTCCGTGTGTTGGGGAAATCAAACTTAATTATCTGCTACATTGCTTTTATAGACACTCACTGATTTAATTTGTTTTTAAGGTTTAATGAAGAAACTAGAAGAGGAGATAAATTTCAGTTCCTACCTGGTTACTGAAAAAATACCCAGAGAGATGGAAAGTAAAAAGACTTCAGTGTATTTCTTACAAAAGGTGGTTGCAGAGCCAGCCATGACTCAAGCTGATCTCACTGCACTGCAAAGTGAGGTGAGGGACCAAGGTCACACTTAGTTTGTGTTCTGTAGCATGGTCTGAGCTTCCTGGACACTGCAATGTTCTTATCCCTACTTCATATCCTGCAGAAAATGCTTCATTCCCAAAGGAACATCCCTTCAGTTGTAAAACCCAAGGTGTCTCAATCACTAAATGCAAACTCCCTGGTAAGATTTTATTTTAAATACCGACAAATGAGACACAAACAAACCAAACCCCAACCCCAAACATATCCTTAGGTGCTATTGAGGAAATTGTGTTAATGCAGCACTAAAGGGCTGATTTGTTTTCAGATTTTACTTGTTTGAAACTCTCCCTGCCATCGAGGGGATTTATCCCAACACATCCAGAGCTTATGGAGGGAACAGCATTCCCTGAGGGATGTATCCTCACAAGATGATGCCTTAATCCACGTGCAATGGCTCAGAACTCCTCGGTGTTTGGAAGAGCCCTGCATTGTTTGGTTTAGTTTTTAAGACCAAAGAAAATTTGGGCATCAAATACTTGATTTTTCTTTCTAGGCTTTTTCATAAGTTAAAAGCAAATAGTCTTAGAAAAACCCTTATTTGTCAGATAAATCCAGAACGTGCTGAGGGGTTTGTTGCCACAGAAGTACATTCATATTTTCACTCAATGAGGATTTCCTATTTGCATAATCCTAAATAAAAGATTAAATACAAAATATTATGTCCTAGAAGAATTTAGAGGAATGTTAATTATTAGTATTTCTATTGATGATAATGATGAAGATTTACACCAATGTTAGAGGGAAGAAGAGTAGTCCTACATCCTAAATGTCTTCTTTTACCAGCTGGTGTTTAGTACTCCTGGGATTTCCAACTCAGGCTTTGCCGTGAAATGGAGATAATGAGGAAACAGAGTATCCATCTTAAGGGATGACAGTGTTAATAAATGGCAGATTAGGGCTGAAATAATAAACCAGCTCTGTGATTCAGCCTCTGCTTTCCTAGATTAGTTCCTCTAACCAAAACAATATTTGTGGCTTCAGTTATGTCTTTCAAGCATGTTTGAAACCCTGCTTTGCACATTTCTTTTCCAAGACTGTTGTTGGGTTTATGACAATATTTTAAAAAGCTTTAAAATTTTCCCTCTTTCTCCATGATGTAACCTTTGATTTGTTATATTTTGGAAGTATCTTCTTGAAAGATAATAAAAACATGTCATACACTTGGCTGTTACCACAGCATGGCCCTAGGCAGCTTTTTTTTTTTAAGTCAGCTTTTTATTATCTCAGTGCCTTGAAAAGCAGCTGAACTGCACTAAGCATGTTTCCACCATGCATTTTAGAATATAAAACCCAAGAATTTATTCACAGAAGGGAATTCTTATACTATTTTCAAATTCAAGCATGTTCTACCACTAATAGAATAGAATTCACAGAGGAGTTGGGGGTTTTTTTTCCAGGTGTTGGAGTATTTTTAGTCCTATTGCGCAGTTTATTTGAGATTCTCAGTTTTCCAAGCGCATGGATGTTGCTCCATGTCAGGGTGATGCCCAGCACTGTGCCTGTGTTCTGGTCTGACTCCCTGGGATTGCAGCACATGTTTACACTGCAGCCTTAGCAGCAGCAGAGAATTAAAGGAAGGTTGCTGTGGCTGTGTTTTCCATGGCTGGGGGGAGTCCCAGGGCACTGGGAGAGCTGGAATCTGCACCCTGGTGTGGCTGAGAGCTCCAGAAGCTTTGGCTGGAATGAAGTTCAGCAGTTTGGGACTTAGGACAACCAAACGCAGCTTGTGGCAGGAGGAAGAAGGCACCACAGACCCAGAATACGATGGTCTGTGACTCACCAAAGTGTTGGTGAAATCTTCATCACTTAACCTTTACTTGCTTCCCTTTAAACTTCTGTTAAATGGTTGAATGAAAGGGAATTTTAGTTCATGTCGATAAAATTACATTTTTCACTCAGTATGTGGCAATATCAGTCTTTTTTCTGTACCAACTCACCGCGTTTTCTCTCCACATGCACCAGTTTACTTCATTTTCAGGGCCAGTGTCATGGTTCTGCCTTATCATAAAGGCACAGAACTGGAAATCCAAAAACAGCCTCTTCCTGGCCAATATTAAATGACTCACGGAGCTTTTTGGGTCTGATTCTCTGTTTTAAAAAAAGGAACTGGCTGGATTGTAAATCTGGGTTGCAAAGCATTTAATTCTTGGAGAAGACAAAGACACCAAGCTCTGTTTCCTTAGTTTTCCACTCTGTCTTGCAGATAAATGAAGTCAATGCACAAATTAATCAGCTTACTGAGAAAAGGATGATCAAGTGTGAGCCAACTGATAATAAATTCTCCATGTATCGCCAGCAGGTAAGAAGGAACAAAATGTGTTTTAAGCAGAAGCAGGAGAGAAAATCAGTCACTGATTGGTTTACATGCAGCTTTTTTCCTTTGGTTTATCCAGCAGAAATCAGTAGAAATACATAATAACAGAGGACGAAAGGAAAATAAAGAGCTGTTGAACATGTGTATGTTTAGGGCTGGGTCAAACATTGCTGTCAGTCGTGTCAGTGAATTTTTTGACTGCTGTCCTTGCATCACAGCAGTTCTGGAAGGGGCATTTTGCAGGAGCTATTTTGGTAAAGTTCCAGCTGTGGATGGATTCTCACAAGGCAGCATGAGGGCTGCCTGCTGCAGCTCTGTCCCTTCCTTGTGTCTGACCAAATGCCATTTTCCTCCCTTACATCTCTTAAGAAGGAATTCTTTGATTTCTCATCCTGAGGCTGTAAAATAATCTTGCTATAAAATAGGCTGTCTGGTCCAGTCTTAGTAAATTCCCAAGTTATAAAAAGGATTTATGAACTCCGAGGTTTTCGGAGCTTACACAGGAACCTGAGCGATTCCTTTTCCAGGCAACCTGCACCACTGCTAATTTTATGGAAGATTTTCAGCCTAATGCTTATGGTGACAGGCTTGAAAAATAAAAAGGCTTAAGTAAAATGTACCAGTGGGAGGAAAAAAATGGGGATAAGATAGGTACTGCAGTTCAGTCACAAATGCAATGTTGAAACACCGTTTTATTTTGGAAGAGATGCTCTTCCTGAGAGAAAATCCTGCTCTGGAATTGCTGGGACCAAGGAGGGTCCACCCCAGGAGCTCAGAGCCTGTGGAGCTCTTTGCTTTCTTCTGCCAGGGCCTGGGTTCTGTTTCACAAAATAATCATCTCTGTTGTCCCCTGGTTTGTCACCACAGACACCTCGTGCAGCAAAGAGCTGAGCTCCCACCCCAGCACAATTCTGCTGGAGATTTATTTAGGGAGAAAGCTGGTCCTCTCAGCTGAGTGTGAGAAAGCTGCTGTGTTTTGGCTTCATTTTTTGTAAGTTTTCCCTTTCACTTGAAGAAACCAGCCCTGCCTCAAATTCCTGCACCTGAATCTAAATGAATATGTTGTGTTATTTTAGAATGTTTTTCAACAGGATATTTTGGCAAGAGAAAAATGCCTTTTGTTTTTAATCCTTAAACTAATGTATACTTATGTTCCCAAATCTGATCTGGTCAAAACTCAGGTACTATTAAATATTCAGTTTTGTATAAAATATTATTTTTTAAATGCTTTATCTTCTAGACTCAGAAATAAAGAAAGAATAATCTGTAATCTACACTATTTCTGTACTTTATTGCTTTATTCATCATCTTCGAGCTATTTGCCAGGATTTAGTGCTTGGTTCTGCTTTAGTGTAACATATTTCTGTAGGTTGGAGTAGGTTGGAGTTATAAAAATCTGTATTATGACATTTTTGAAATCTCAGATAACTTACCACTTAAGCCATGTTGGTGTATCTTACATATGCACCAAGAGAGACTAAGCAGAAGAAATGGAGCAGCTAAAATGCCTGCCTTTTTCCTCAATGAAAATGAAAAAATGAGGTGAAGAAATGCAAATCTAAAATGTGAAATATATCAGCTTGAATCTGGGCAAAAAGGCTGTGCTGGAAACCTCATCCATACTGGAGAAAGTTGGGAGCCTGCAGCCAACTTCAATGAAGTTGTGGTTTAACCTGCTGTATATAATTTATACATTTTATCTAAAAATCATTTTTCTCCTGATTAAACAAGGCAATTTTTACATTAATGATCTTGCAGGCTTCCATAATTTCCCGGAAAAAAGAAGCCAAGGCAGAAGAGCTCCAGGCTGCCAAGGAAGAGATGTCCAGCCTGGAGAGGCAGATGGAGCAGAAGAGCAGTCAGGCCCACCAGCTGGAAGGCTCTGAAGTCCTCACTGATGATGAGGTAGGGATTTGTAGCTATTTTCAAATCATTAATTTCTATTATTCACATTGTGCCTAATCCACTGCAAGGTGTAAAAGGGCTCAGTGTTGGGCTGTATTAACATTCCAGCCAAAATAATGGCAGAATTATCACAGTGGTGTGATGGTGAATAACTAACTGTAAAGGTCAATGTGATTATAAATAAATGTAGAAAGTCTGTATGATTATAAAGCATAATATCAGTGATTATCAGAGATGTAAGTAGTCCTGTGGTATTTATTACCCACAAAAGTTTTTACTTAAAACCCAAATTTCCCAGACCCTCCTGAAGTTCAGCTCTGACACAGACTTTGACTGGCACAGACAGTGTGGCCCAAGCAAAGTGACATTTGCAGCTGTTCTTCTCAAAGCAGATTTTTCTGCTTCAAAAGTTTGCAAAGAATAAGAGAGCTGCAGTTTGGTACTGGCTTGTCAGCAAAATAAATTGACTTTTCTTCAGCCAATAATTTTTTCCAGTTGGGAAGATCCTGCTAAGGGAACTTACAGGCAGAGTCACTAAACTAAAAAGAATTTTATCTGCATCATTCTCTGACTTAATATCATTCTCTCATGTATTGTCTTTGCCCTGCCATCATTTAGCCAGAGGCACACAGTCTTTGCTTGCTTGTTCTTTGTTTTTGTGCTTTTTTTTACATGCTGCTAAATACAGGGAACACCCTGTTTAGAAGGAACTCCCTTCCTAATCCCATAGGATGTGGCTGCTCCACAAAATCAGTTACTTTTAAAGGAGCCTGGAAGTGTGGATGAAGAGCACAGGTGGGAGTCATGGCATGGAGAGGTGGAAAATAAAGATGTTGGTTTCTCTTCCCATCACACACTGCCTTTCCCTAGGTAGCAATAATAAGGAACCCACTGCATTGGATTTCTCTCCACTCCAAGGTTTTCAGCTCCAGTGGGCACATTGCTGGAGTCTTTGACAAGTTTTTAGGCAAAAATAAAAACAGAAAGCTGACAATTTGTGTTTCGTGACATGTGATGGAAAGAAGTATTTAATTAATCAACAAGAATGCATTACCAAGACAAGCAGCATATGTTTTACATTATCTGCACAGGCTCTGTAAGGTAAGAAATAATTGTGCCTATTCTTCAGGGAGACAAGAAACGGATCCATAGAAATTCGAGGAGAACTGGGTAGGAAGGAAACCTCATAACCTTGCAAAAGGCTTAGTAATGAAAAACTCAAGTTAATTGTCTATCACAAGGAAGTGGCTCAAGACAGAAAAAGGACAAGATCTGTTCTGGACATGACCTGCATTCCTTTTGTTCAAATATGTTCTCCTTTTGGTTTTTAAAATATTTTCAAATCTTCATTGTGCAGAGTGAAGGAGAAATGACTGAGCAATTTGGAGAAAACCATTGGCTTAAAATCAGAAGTGTTTGTCTTTTCATAAGAAGCATTTCCTGGTTTGTAAAATACTTTCTGCAAGGAAATGTGTATTGGCAAGGAAGCCAACACATAAATCTATGTCCTGTTCATGTTTATTACTTCCTTAGGTGAAGTGCAGTGGAACTCCCAGGCACCAGTGCAAAGCAGTAAAAAGGGTGTTTCCTGTGCCTAAAGACTAAGAAAGGATTTGAATTCTTGATGGTTTTTGATCACTTCTGTTTCAAAGGTCATGGTTTCCTCATCTGGAAAGTGGAGTCAGTGATATTTAATTCTTTGTAAAGGTCTGCTGCCAAAATCACTGCACAGGGCCTTGGTGCTGTAGTTCTGCATCTCCTCAAGTCCATGGCAAATGCACAGAGCCAGTCTTGCCTCAGAGTGGGGTGTGAGGAGCCAGGACTGAGATGAGACAAGGCTGGCTGGGAAGAGGTGATGAAGCAAAAGTGTCATGAGCAGGTTCTCCCTCCCCAGTGAACGTCTGGGTTCCTCACTCCCAGCCAATCTCCTGCTGCAGGTTTGTTCCTGCTATGTTCTGCTTTAGGATTTGTATTTTCTGGTTCAGTGCTCTGCTGCTCCAGCTTTGAGCCAATAGCAAAGGAAGTGTTGATTAATGTGGTGGTGAGTCAGTGCTGCAGTTCATGGGGACATGAGGAGTTTGTACATTCAACCTTCACTTCACACGCTGAGAGCCAAGAGCTTCCTTACACTTTCCTCTTCCAGTCACACATCTGACTTTTAGTTTCTCCAGCTTTGCTGTCTTAAATTTAAATGGATTTTTTAATCCTATCAAATTGCTCCAGTTAAATCAAAGTATTGTTTTTCTCCTATACCCAGCGTTTCTGATCTTTGCTTTGTCTCACTTTGCTCTGTCCTATTACATCCCATGGCACTCTCAGGACTTGGCAATAGAAGAGTCAACACCTTCCTAACTTTTATTCCCAAAGCAGCATTTGGATCTCCAGTTGAGGTGGTCTTAACCCTTCAAGCACCAAGAGGTCAAGCCTGGCTTAGGTTTTGAGGTGCCAGTGTTTTGCTTTCTTCTGTAGCCATGAAAAGCATTCCACTGGGTTTGAGAGGTTGTACACCTGGATAGAACTCAGGAGAAATAGCAGGGAATAACCAATTCATTTACATCAAACAGAAAAAAAGTAGGAATAAATTGTCTGCTTCAGGGATTATGAAATCTTTTTAAGTACTTCAAACAAAGTGCAGTGAGCAGGGGACACAGTTGGCAGCTCCTCGCTGCAGCTGTCAGATCCTGAAAATTAGGGAATCACATGTTGACACTTGGAATGCTGGATGGTTCAATTACAAGTGATCCTAGGTAAAGCTGGGATATTTTTAGCCCTTTACACAACCCATTGTACTTTCCAGAGTTCAGCACAGGGCCCCAAGAACGTTGAGTTTCCCAAGGATTTGGAGTCATCTCAGAGCTGTGCTGAGCTGCAGGAGTGGCAATTATTCTGGTTTTGCGAACAGGGTATGGGAAGTCCTCTCACTTTGTTCACAGCTGTGTGAGGTTTGCATATGCATTTACTTAAGGAGTTTAATCTTTTTTCCATACAAATCCTCATCCGTGCCTACCTGCCCCTGGGAAAACAAGACAAATGTTTCCATTTGCAAACAGAGAAAGCAGCCTCAGACCAAAGATCTTCTCACTTTTCCTCAAAAACTGTTGATTCACCTGAATCTGCCAGATTTTTGCTGTGGAAAGTTCCCTGTCACCTGAGCCAAACATGCAGAGATTCAGGGAAATCTCCCAGAGCTGAGGACTCAGCACCCCCTGCCATGGATAAATCCTGGATCTCACTTATCTGTGCATCTCCCCTGAGCACTGAAAATGCGTTTTCATTATAAATATTTGGATTGATTCAAAGAATTAATAATGGCTGCTTTAGTAGTTCTTGCCTGACCAGAAGCAAGCACTCCTGGAAAATGCTAAGGAAGAGATTTCCTGGCTGAGCTGTGCCATCAGCAGGCTGTAGGATACTTTCATTTTATTAGATTGAGGTTCTATTGCTCTTATCTTTTAGAAGCCTGTCCTTCTATGCCTGAGTTATTAACTCTGTCCAACACTGGCTGTACTAGCTTAAATTTAGAGCCTCTTAGGAAAAAAATATGAAAAACCTGCCATGTTCAGGAACTTTTCCTAACTGAATTTTAGTACTTTGGACAATCTGTATCCCATTAATTGGTCTAGTTAGAAATTAAAACATCTGTTCCTCAGTTCTTAATGAAAATAGATATAGTCAGCCAAGATTTTCTGCAATTATTGTGCTTATGCAAATAATTTGCTTAACTGAATTGTTTATTTGAACTTTGTTTAGTTATGTGTTTCATAAAGAAACACCTTTTTTTTTTTTTTTACAATTAATACTTTATTTCCTGTAGTACTTTTGTATGTAGAATATTTTGATTACAATAACACAGTCAAATTGCTGCATTAATCCAGAAAATACTATTTTAAAAACCTTGACTCCAAAGTGAGCGATTTATCTGGGATTTGTTCTTTGGAGAAAACAAGCTTTATCCATTTCCTCCTTTAGTGATAATCTTGGAATAAGAACCTTGTGAAAACTTCTCCTGGGGCAAATGTGAGGTTAAAGGAGACGAGGTGAGGAGCTTGTAGTGAAAGGCCAAGGCTGAGCATAGAGGAGCTGGGCTCTGGTCCCAGTTCTGACCACAAAGGGCACGTGGTCACCAGGCTGGTGTCCTTTCCTGGATTGGGATAACCTGCCGGGCTCTGGATGCCCCTGGAAGAACCATTTCAACATTCCTGATTGGATTTTATTTAGAACTGTTAAAATAATTCCTTCACTAAGTGTGGAGAGACTGAATCTGGTGATACCAACCTCTTCCAGATTCTAATAAATGGAGAAGCATAAAGTAGGTGCATTGCTGGATTCTTCCAATAAAAATGGAGCATAATGCAGGAAATCTGCCCAGGGATGATGGATACCTGTGACATGTGAGAGATCAAAGTCCTGTTTTCATTCAGTGTGTTCCATAATCTGCATTCCAGGCTTGTTGTGTTACAATCACCCATAAAAATAGCCAAGTGCAAAGGCAGAATCTCTGCTTGTTTTCCCTTGGATGGTTTTTGTGTCTCCAGGGGCTCTGACACGGGCTCCAGGCTGGTTTGCTTCCACTGCTCCCTCAGTGCCAGCACTTGGTTCTTGTCCAGTCATTTAATCTTTGAAGCTGAAATAACTGCTTGTGTTAAATTGCTTGAGAAAGAAAAGCTACTGGTGGACATGGCCTTGACTGGAACATCCCTGCCTGGGCAGATCCATGGGAATTCCACAGCATGAGCCTGCTGACTTTGGACACAGGGAGCAGTTGCCTTGGTCTATGGGAAAATGCTGCTGTTCAGAAGTGAATTCCTTTGGTTACTTAACTTGAGAGTGATGTGGCCAAACAATGTTATTTCTCTGTGAACTATTCAAATTATTGAAAAGACCTTTCACCACAGTAGAATGCAGTGTTTTGTGGCATTGATTTCTCATGTACATGTGAGGGGTATAAAGCCTCAGAAGCAATGCTCACGTAGGTGAAAACATTGGTATTTTATATTTTCTTTTAATTTTTGGAAACTTATGGAATGATTCTCAGCTTTTAGGCTGAAGAAACCTAATTTTGCTGTAAGATCCCTACAAGCTGCTGATTTAAGTAGAGTCAAATTTAAGAGCTCCAGCTCAGAACTTGGCCCTGGATCTAAAGGAGCCTTCAGTCAGTGAGATTTTGAAGGGCTAATCTGTGCTGCCTTTGGAGTAGATCAGGTCTTTTGAACATTTTGCCAAATTATTCATTGATTTTTCTACACAGATGATAACTTTCCTATGTTGTTTATAACATCTGCTTTACCTTCTTTGCTGAAATAAAAGCTGTTTGAAAGATTAAGTTTGCATTAAAAAGCCAGAGGTTGTGCTGACATCCACCTCCTAAAATGAACAGATTTCAGTTGTCACTGTGAGCAACTTGTAGTTCATTTTGGATGAAATTTGTATTATATAGCCCTAAGTTAATCAACTAATAATAGAACAGTGGTGGAATTGGTTCGTTAACCAACAAGATCCTTTGACTTCCATTGTAAAACACATTATGCTTTGAATATTGAATATGCAAATACTCTACCTCCCACTCAAGCTATTTTCAAGACCTTAAAAGTGAAGAGAATAATAGTTTGCTTTTCATCCTGGGATACACTGACAGAAGATTGTTCAGATTTGATAGCTCTGTGTGGTCACATATTAAGTTTAATCCTTTACCTCATTCTTTCTTATGTTCCACTGGTCAAATGAAATGTCCCAAGGATCAAGACAGATGACTGTGCTTCCCTTAGATTTTCCTCAGTTGGTTGGAGAGATTGTATTTATAGTTTTGTAATCACCTGGAAATCACAGAAAGCTTGGTATTGTCTAAGCAATTAAAGAAAAAAAAAAAAAAAGAAGTCTTTTGTATTAACTAAGAGGATGTAATTGAATTCGCTGTGAAAAGGAATGAATTTGCTTAAATGTGCCAATAAGATACCAGAGAGTGTGGCAAGGGCTCAGGTGACCTTGTGTGTCCTTGTCCTGGGTAGTAGCAGGATGTAGGATGTTATCCCAAAGCCTCACAGAGGCCAATCTGCATAGAGCACATTGAGTAATTTGTGGGTTTGTTCTTTCACCAAAAACGTTTATAGCTTTTGGCTTTAAAAATAGTTCTGAAGCGTAGCAAGAGAGAGGCAGCTTTGGCCTAGATATTGCACAGGATGGCAGATGAACAGGGTTGATTTCATTGTGGGCATTTTGCCCAGGACACTTTTTATAGAACATACAGTTACTCTGGGGGTTCTTAGCCTGTGGTCACATTGTGGGTTTGGATTTATTCTGTAGAATGCAGAGGGATAATTTCGCAAACAGAAAAATTAATGTAAATTTCAAAATTTAAGTTTGTTTATGTTTGAATTTCAAACCTATATCAGTGGGAGTGGGATTCATTTTCCTCCTGGCACTGCCTGGTCTGTGCTCCCTGCACACACTGAACCCCTCCTCATCCAGGAGCATTCTGAAGCCTGTTCTTACATCATTTACTTTCATAAATTTTATTTGCTTCCCATCTCTGCATCGGAATGCATTTTGGAGCTGTGACTGGCATTTACCTCATAGCGCTCGTGTAAAATCCAAGAATAAGAGCTGAGACTGCACGACAGATTGGAAACATTAAAGCACAGAAAAATCTTACCTGTTTGTTTCAGCCCCTGGTACTTGTGTTACAAATTGAACACACACAGGTTCAGGTGTAAATTAGTTAAGGCTGTTGGACTGTAAGAATTTTTATTATTTTACTCAGCCTTTAATAAAAATATAAATTCTCCATTGCTTTAGATTTTGAGTGAAATAGATATTGCATTTCTCTGTTTCTATGCAAGGACTCTGCTTTTATTTTGTGGGGTTTGAAAACTTAGCCAGTGATATCATCTAGGTCTGCAGGAGCAAAGGAAAGAGAACAAGTTTTAACTACTGAGAATATTTTAAAAAAAGAAATCTTTTCCCATGTCCTCTTTCCTTCCAATTTTCCTGCTGTCTATTACCATGTTTTGGTCTGCAGAGCTGGGGCTCTGTTACAAGTGCAAATTACTGTTGCATTAAGTTTTATTATCCGTGACTCCCACAACGTTTTGCAAGGAGTATTTAGTTTTCCAGCTGTCAAATGGTGGCGAGCAGAAGGGAGTAACCTCAGGCCTGCAAATGAGTGAGCTGGGACAGAAAGCTTTCCTTGATCTCACTCAGTGAACAAATGCTGAGCTGAAAATAAAGAGACCCTGGGAATCCTGAATTCCAGCCCTCTGTTCTAAACACCGCATCCTCCACGTGCAGGACAAAGAGGATAATTACATTTATGCTGTGGTGAGTGAAGTGAGTTCCTGCTCTCTCTCCCCCAGTTCAAGCAGTACGTGAGCAAGCTGCGGAGCAAGAACACCTTTTACAAAAAGAAGCGTCTGGAAATAGCAGAAATCACAGCTGAGTACGGGATCCTGCAGAGGACTGAGGAGCTCCTGCGGCAGCGCCACGAGGCCACTCAGCAGCAGTTGGTAACCGGAGCCTGAGCTGCTCCCGCAGCCCTCCCTGCCCCGGGAACAGCCTTGGCATCACAGGGATGCTCTGAGGTTGTTCCAGTGTGTGTCACCCTCAGCTCCTGCTGCCCTTGCTGAAGGAGCCTTTGGGGTAGCAAAGGTATTTTTGTCTGTTGACTCGGAGGCTGCTGCACTTTGTGTCCATCAGGACTGGTCTGCGGCTTCTTTTTAGACTGAGGGGCCTGACCCTGCTTTTTAAAGTTGATGGTAAATCTGTCCAAGTGCTGCTTAGGGCAAGGCTGGATGCTTAAATTACTTTTGGTATCCACAGATGTAGTGAGGGCTTAGAGAATGACCAGCAGCAAATAGGATCCAAGTTACTGCTGTAAAATATATAGGAATAGTATTTAAAGAAAGAACAGGCAGGAAGGAAATTCTAACCCCAGAATATTTAGAAGAAAATGCGTTTAAATTTAAAACTCGATGAATCTTTCCTAAGCCAGAACAGCAGCAGAAGGATTTCTGCTCTGGATAACTGTAAGCACCCCAAATGCTTACAGATTTTCTTCCAATCTCTGTATTCTTGTTACCAAAATACTTTACAAAATAATTAGCTGCATCTTCTGATCAAGCAGACAGATTTTACACATTGAACTTCTTCAGAGCCTGACCTCCAGCCCACTTTACTCTATGGAAATTCTCTGTTCACTTCATTGAGCACTGGATGACCAAATATTGTATTTACAGAGGGTGTTTATTGTCCTGCTGTTCAGGTACGAGGTAAAATCTACTTTCCTGGCAGGTAGATTAATTGTAATAAATTGATTAATAACAATAAATTGATTAAGAAAATAAATTGATTACAATACTTACCCTTTTCACTTCTTTGCAATATTTGGCTCCAAGAAGGAATTTGCTGTTTCTTGGTTAATGGATTCACATAAATTCACAGCGTTTATTGTTGTGTCTGCAGCAAGCAATTGAAGAGAAGAAAGGAATCTCTGGATACAGCTACACCCAGGAGGAGCTGGAAAGAGTCTCTGCAGTGAAGAGTGAAATGGATGAAGTGAAAGGCCAGACATTAGATAACATGTCTGAAATGGTGATTTTTATCTTAAACTATTGTATTTCCTCAGTTTGAGTATCTGGTTCCTCAGCATGTAAAACCTATTTTAATATTTTTGTTTGGGTTTTTAGTTTTCCTTTAATCTGTGGTTTTTTATATATAAATATTTCTAACAGATACATCTGCAAAGATAATCTTGACAAAGTTTACTAAAATGTGCATTTCTTTTCTTTAAAATCCTACAAATAAATCCTCCTTTTCTCCCTTCAGAAACTTTAGGGATATCAAATCTTCTTGTCTTTGATTTTTTAGTTTCTTTGTGATTTCAAAAGTGGTTTCACATTTGTTCTTTTTTGACACATTATTTGAAAGAGACAAATGGTTTGAATCTGTAACGGAGGCTTTTTCTAAAATGTTTGTAAATCACTGGAGTTCAGCATGTGTTGAAAAGATACTTAATATGCTTAAAGAGCTAAATAGCTTCTTTGCAGCCTGATTTTCAATTGCCCTTAGAACTGTCATATTTTAATTTACCTGCCCACATAGCCATAGAAGCAAGAAAGAACTTGAATTTCTAATTTGAAAATATTAAAAGGGAGCAAAAAGCAAAATAGCATCTTTTTAACTCATTAGGGCACTTTTAAAATAAAATGATGTAACTAAAATAGAATTACTCTCAAACAGAAAGGTGGATGAAATTTGAGTTTTCAGTCTAAATATGTCAACATGACTCTGTTTTAGCATTTTCAAGCTTTATTTGACCTGGGCAGATTTATTTGTTTTCCTAAGGATTTCTTCCTTTCTCTGAGCCCCCTCTGTGAATCCCCTTCATCTTTCCTACTCCTTCACCTCTTTGGTGTCTGGCACATGGGCAGTGCCCTGGACTTCTTTGGGATGTTCTCAGTTGGAAAAGTGGGAGCAGAGTTTGCCTCATTTTTGGGAATGTCCCCATTGCCAGATGGGCTCTTTCCCTTTCTTAATTAGGCCTGAAATTCAGTTATCTAATTAAGGTTTTATCACATATTTTTTTCTGTATTTTGGTTTACTTCCCTTTCTTTCACTATTCCTAATTACATAAATGTACAGTTAGGGTCTGAGAGTTACTGAATATTGTTTTGTCCCTTTCTCAGGTGAAGAAGCTGAATGCCATGGTGGCAGAGAAGAAGGCAAGCCTTGCTCCTGTCATCAAAGAGCTGAGGCAGCTGCGTCAGAACTGCCAGGTTTGTAGAAACCCTCCTCTCTTTCTGTAAATGGAGTCAAACACACAAATAAATCCAATTTACAGATCTCTGAAGTGCTCTACAAGGACATGATCAACTCTGAGGGAGAGCTGGAAATAGCAGAATGTGTCAACAGCGTTTGCAGCAGGCAACGTGCTAAAGGCTGGGATTTGTAAAAGCTGACAGTGCAGGCACAAAATTCAATCCTTTATAGCAATTTAAAAAATTACTACATCAGGGGAAAATGTGAAAAGTCAAAGTTTAAACCCAAAGCAAAGTTAGTTTCAGATTTGTTGCAAAGCTGTTTCTGTATTTCAGCACTGATTATCCCAATCAATGCTGTCCTTTCTGGGTGGATTGCAGCTAACTTCTCATCCAAATGTTGGATACATTGATGTAATTCCTGCATTAGTCTGTGGCACAAATTTGTCCATTTGTTCTCAAAATTTTATAGAGAGCTGGGAAAAAAAAAAGTCTTTTGGGTCTACAGCTGCCATAAGTTGGCTCATTACCATGGAATTAAATAAACTGATCCATTTATCTGTCAATGAAATTTCCAGAAAACCTACTTTTAATGGTTCCATTCAAAGTGTCAGCAGATGAAATCCAGTGAAGGGGTTGGTTGTGCACAACTGGAAATCTGGCTTTTTGTAGGCAGCACTTACACTGGTCCTTTCTTAATGTCTATTTCTATAATTATTTGTTCTTTCACCTTGCAAACACAGCCTTGCTACCCTGGCAGGGTGCAGAGGAAATTTCCTTCTCTCTGATCCCCAGAAGGTGAGGGGGTTGGTGGCTTCCCTGTGTAACCACAGCCATGTGCCAGTGAGGGTCACACTCCTGAGCGTGCCAGGGGCTGGGACTGGTGTGTGAGGGGCCTGAGTGTCACATGCCAGTCAAAGGAAGATGTAATTTATGTGCCCTTTTTCCCTTTTCACCAAGGAATTAACTCAAGAATGTGATGAGAAGAAAATCCAGTATGACAGTTGTGCGGCCGGGTTGGAGACCAATCGCTCGGCCCTGGAACAGGTGAGGTGGGGCTGGTTCCTGCACGTGGATAAATGCAGTGTTTTCCTGCCTTCCCTCAGGATGTGGGAAGTACAAATCCAGTCAATGGGTCAGTGTGACCCACAGGTTGTGCCTGAAGCTGCTGTGTGGGGTGGCTGCAGTCACACAGGTCCTGAACAGCAGCAGAGGACTCAGGGTGCTTCACCCAGCTCTGATCAGCAAGGATGTGTCTGCCAGAAATCCTGCTGCCCTGGACAGTGTCTGCTAGGGAAGAATTTGACCATAAAATAAAGATTAATTGATCAAGACAAATCTTTATATGCAATGAGGAGATTCACTGCATTAGCAACAAATTCAATGGATAATTAGTGACTGAAACTGGTGGTGAGGAGACTTCATTAAATGGGACTGTCTTATATTCCTGATTTGTCTCACTCCATCACTCCTGTGAATTTTGACTGGGCTTGGTTTCTCAAGGCCTTGCCCTCAGAAGAACATACTGCAAGATAAACAGGGAGCACATTTAAAGTGTGGGTGGATATACAGACAGTTATTTTCCTGCTCTAAAAGTTTCTTTGTAGGGTCCTTCATACCAGATGGACCTGGTATGAAATGGACCTTCCAAAGGAACTATTTTACAACAGCAGTCAAGGCTTTTCTTCTTGGCAGACAACTCTTGGTCATTTTCTACCACGTGGTGACAATCACATCCACTGCCTGAGCTGGACATGGGTTGAACTGTAGAATTCAGTTTTCCAGCTGATGGTCTGAAAATCACAGTGACAGAGCTCTGGAATTGCAAATGCTGTGGAGCCTGGAATGTGTACAGGAATTCCATTGGGATCCTGAGGTTTTTTGGGAATTGACCATTTAGAGATGGGAGCAACCCACTGTCTCCAGACTCCTCCATATAATTATTGATTGCTGATTAACATACTGTTGGCATGTCTGTAGCTTCTGGCACTTTGCAGATGTGTTCCAGGAAATGCTTGTTCACAGCTGTGCCTGGCACTTCAGATGTGCTGAGGAACAGGAGTCTTGGCAGCACTGCTGAAGTGTCTGTTAGAAGTCAGGCATTAATAAAAACCTGTTAACAGCCATTTTGCATCTCTGATTGTGACTGAAATTGCAAATCTAGAACCACTCAGTTGCCTTTCACTGTAAAAGAGACTTGTGAGAAGCCCAAATTATAGAAACATTTGAGAGATTATCAATTCAGGATTATTATTATTATAAACTCTCATGGTTTATATGGCAACAAAGGCATCTCCTGGGAACTTTCAGTCACCATGCCCTTTGGAATCTTACTCTTTTCCCACAGGAAGTGAAAAGGCTCCTTGAGGAGTGTGCCCAGGAAGAGAGCAACTACCGTTACATTAACTGCATGAAAAGGGTGAGAGCACAAATTGTTCATTGTGAAATGAAATGACAATTATAATAAATACACCCATATATATATATATATATTTAAACTGTGGATTTCTTTGCAGTGCCTGGAGATCCAGCTGCAGCGTGCCAAGGAGGAAATGAAGGCCTATGTGTCCCCAGACCCCCAGGAGCGGCGCAGGGCAGTTCGGTGAGCAGGGCTGGGTGCTCCCCTTGGCCTCACTTGAAGGACATTCACAAACTCAGGCTGAAGTCAGGAATTTTCTCATTGGCATTTGGACCAGAGGAGTTCACCTGATAAATTTAGAAACACTATAATAATCTAAAAATAAGCGTCTCGGATTCCAGCCTATACTGCTGTGAACCTACAAATTCTCTCAGACATACCAGGAGATTTGCCCTTCCCACTGGAGGTTCTCAGCCCAGGATAGGCTTTAACTGGCAGCCCCACACTCTGAGGATGGTTCTGCACCATCCCATGAACCTCTATCCTTACCCTCAGTTTCTCTGACTCCAGTAAAAAACCACTTCCTTCATCCCATGACTCTTTTCAGGACCCCTCACCTTTGACTGGCAGGGAGAGAAACAGGAAATACTATAACTTGAGCTGCTGATAATTTTTGGTGTAGTTTTCTATTTTAAATAGAAATTTTTCCTGCCAAAGATGGAAATGTTTTCTGAGAATGAGATATTTCGGATTCATTATCTGTGCTAAGAAGTCTAAATGTTGCCATGTCATAGACATTTTTTTACACTCAACTAAGTGTAACTTAACTAAATATTTTTGTAAAAGTATCCTGTTGAAAATTTTGTGTATGTTCAATCTTCTAATACAACGTAAAAGCTGAAACAAAATTCAGGCAACAGTCAACAGACTGTTTCAAAATTAAGCATCAGGAAAATCCAAAACATTTATAATTTCCAGTTGGTAAAAGTGTCAAAATACCTGGGGCTTTTTCTTCATAATTAGTTTTTCAAAGTTTCAGAATATTGCATGGAATAGAAATTCTGGTTTCCAGAAAAGTAAATCTTAGATCCTTGTTGTCAACAAGATAATCCAGTTGGTGTCAGTAGTTTTACAAGGTGGTCTTTGCTTTCCCACCACAGCACTTCTCAGTCACAAAAACATTTATCAAAACAGCTGTAAAATTGATGTTTGCTCATTTTGATGGCCGTTGATAGGGAAATGTGTCAAACAGAGAGGAAACTCCAGGGATTCTCTCAGGAGAATCCATCAGGCCCTTCCTGAAGCCCCTTGCACTGGTACCAGTGGAGCTGCATCTCCATGTTCTAGAACAGGAGGCAGAGATCACCAGGAAGGGAAGGAGCAGAGTGACATCCATCACAGAGACCTTCTGCAAAGATGTGAGGCATGGCAGTGTTCAAACACTGTGGAGTAAAAGCAAGAGTAAGCAAAGAACCAAAACTACAAATGTTGGGGAGGGAGGAGAGAAGGATGAGGAGAGAGAAGGTGCTGGAGGCTGAGAGGGCTCTTGCTCCATCTCACAAAATAATGGACGGCTGTAGTAAATAAACATTTATCTAATGAAGGAATGACGAAACAGCAAAATTAAGCAGAAGGCTGAACAGATAAAACCTTGGTGATGATGAGACTATTCATGAGGGTGAGGAGCAGCTGAGGCAGCAGGGTCAGGTTGGTTCAGTCCAACTCAAACACTTGGGAATCGAACATCCAGGATGTGGGAATTCACACGGAGCAGCATCAGAGCCCAGTGCTGGAGTGGAGCACGAGCCCAGCTATGCAATGCCAGGTATGGGGAGGGAATGTGAACAGCCTGTTGCCCCTCTGTGCTGTCCCCGTTTCACTTCCCAACTGTGGAAATTATCCTCCCACAGGGACCAGCCACAGTCCTGACCTTTCTAGGAGGTCACAGAGCTGTCTCATTTCAATGAGTTACAGCAAAGTTCAATAGAGAGATCTTAGCAAAATATAAAGTGAGACAATTACATTTTGCTCTAGACATCCCTTTAGAACCTGAATGTATTTTTCAGCAAGTGCTGGAATGTAAACGGAGTAAAAATGAACCATAAATAGAATTGCACTTTCCTAACAACGTATTGAACAAAAAATGTCTTAATTCAGACCCTCTTTATTGAATATAAACTCTCTGTTCCGTGGAGTCACTTGTTAGGAATGTTAAAAGTTAATTTTCTTTTCTAAAAATAGAAAGTTGTGGGGTTTTTAACAAAGTTATTAAGTTACATTCTTTCCAGTCATCATTATAAATAGTAAAGAAAAACTTACTAAGAAAGACATAAAATCTTCTTATGATTACTTTGAAAATTTTACTTAAAAAAAAAAAAAAAAAGAAGAAGAGGGTGTTCTGGAGGCCAAATGTGTGAGAACACGAGCTGTGAGCCAGGGCAAAGAAGCAGCTTCAGCCTCACCTCCAGCTGGGTGAGCATTGCTGGGATCAGTGGGACAGCCCAGCACCTGGAGCAGCCTCAGCACAGCTCTGATCTGTTCTGGCTGGAATTGTCCAAGAGCAAGAGATCCTAAAGTGATCCAGCTCCATTCCTGGGGAGGCAGGACCAGCTGGCCCCAGGCCCAAGTGCTCCAGCCAGAGTCCTGGAGTATTTGGGAGAAAGGGAAAGAATAAGGGAATGCGATGCCTTGGGGCCACACAGCTGCTCTCACACTCCAGGAAACCTTCAGCTCTGGAATCCTGAAGGCTGACATTTCTTTCTGGAAATCAGGATTTCTCTATGCAGAGGTTGTCTACCCCAAGCACTTTGGAAAGCTCTTTAAATGAGCTGAGTTACTTTGAATTCCACTAGCTGAGTCTCACACCAGAAAAATGTAATAATTACACACAAGATAGAATTGATTTTTTTTCCAAGTGGCTCAGAACAGTTTTTTTTACTGTCACATTTCAAAAAACACTAAAGATAAGTCCTAGTGCTGTCTGTGGACGGTGCTGTTGTGGTTTGGATGTTTTACTATCAGGGGTCATGTGTCAGCTTTGGGTATGGCAGAGTGATGTGGCCACTTGGTACAGACAGAGGTGGGCAGCCAGGGCTGTCCATGCTGAATGTCAGCATTAACACTTCTCAGCCTGTACTTAGGGCTGTTTTCTGGGAGAGGAACGTGCAGCATTCCCACTGCACTCCCTGGACTTGTCAGGGCTGAAATGCCATTCCCCCTCCTTCCTGGACTTTCCCACTCATTCCAACGCTGCAATCACAGCAATTAAGGGCTGTGGGTCTGTCAACTCTGACACTTGTACAAGCCAGGCCATGGCTCTCCTCAGGATGTCACCAGGATAAGTGAATTATAAAAAGGATCAGGAGTGTCTCATCTGCATGGTCTCGCTGTTGCCCTCAAGCTGGAAAGAGCAGGGATCATCCCTGCTTCAAAAATGTTAAGAAACCTTAGCCAGTATCACTTTTCCCAGCTGCACAGCTGAGACAAGGAGATCTGATCCTTGTGATCCTTGATCACACATCAAGGGATGTGTTGTCCAATGACAAAAAGGTTTTTTGGTGTTTCCTCTTCTGTCTCATTCATGAACCTCCCAATACGTCCATCATTTTCCATGTTTGCATCATTATTCTGTTCTGTTACATAGAACCAAATCATGATAAAATCATTTTATATTTCCTTTAGAGAACAATACACACGAATAATCCTTGAACAAGAAAACCTTGGGAAGGTAAGAATGAGGTTTTTACCTTGTACAGCCATTGTGCACTTTGTATTTTTGTGGGGCTTATTCCCAAAGGCCGTGGTCAGTGTTTTATAAAAAGCATAGTGCAGCCTACAAAGAAAATTCCATCACTGCTGGCATTGGTAATTAATACCCTGGAAAAGGATCCTGCTCCCTCCTCAGGGCTTGATTTCCTGCAGGGAATAGCACGAGCTGCTGTAAAGGATAGGCAAAGAGCTCAATGTGACAGCACATTCCCTGAAAACCATTTGGATAAGGCCCTGAAATAGGGGCATAACGAACTGTGCCAGCTCAGATTTTCTGTTGTATATAAAGCAACCTGTTGAAGACAATAAATTCTGAGCCTGTCACCCTTATCACTGCTGCTAAAGGCCAGGGGATCAGCAGTGCCACACAAAAGCAGTTGTCCAGTTTTAATCTTGTCTGAAGCTCAGATCAGCAGGGACGAGGTTGGGCTTAGCAAGTCACACCAAACAGCTTTTATTAATTTCCTTTTCTCAGTCAGTCTGAGCGATTTTTACAGGTCTGGGCTGCCACTGTTAATAATCAGGAGGGGGTTTAATTGTAAAACATTGATTTAATGTTACAATATCATGATACAAATCCATTGCGGGTTGCACCTTGATACTGCAAGAGCTCTGCATGGAAATGATGTCAGATTTTTAGCATAAGTTCTCAAATAGATAAGATTAATATTTAGACAGTTAAAAACCGTGGAAATAGTTGTCAATCCATGCAAAGATCTAAGTGCCAGGTGTTAATGCATTTAGCATTTGCAGGGAGTGTTACCAACATGAACAAAACAATATTTCCATAGCATATAAAAATCTCTGTCATTCCAAGCTGCCCTATGTGAGCAACTTTTGTGGTGTAGAGCTGTTGCAGAAATCTGATACTTTTGTATTTTTAACAGAAACTACGAGAGAAACAGAAAGTTGTGCGGGAAAGTCACGGGCCAAATATGAAGCAAATGAAAATGTGGCAGGACTTCGAGCAATTAATGGAATGTAAGAGAGAATGTTTTCTGAAACAACAAAATCAAGCAGCCATCGGTCAGGTCATTCAGGAAGGAGGTAAAGATAGGCTTGTGTTATGAATTCTTCCTCCTGATACCCACATGAACTAGGAAGGCTCTTGTTAAATATTGTTGCTTTCATCAATTCTGCAATTTTTGTACATGGTTTGGTTTTGGTGCATAAACAGAGAGAGCAAAGAACCCCTCTGAAATCAGCTTTTGCTCCTCTGTTTCAGTGACAATGTGCCATGGTTGGAAGCTGTTGGGAGGGCTGCACTGGGGTGAACCTGCTCGTAAATCCATGTTTTATGAGGCTGGGAATGGCATAGGGAGATCAAAGGGAAACAAATCCTTCTGCAGGCTCACAGAAAACTCACGTAATTGCTCTGCCTCTCTGTCGATAAGGTTACATTTCTGCAAGGCCTGGGACTTGATATTGTATAATTGTGGCCCTCCTAGCTTGGCCCTGTTGTCCCCATTGTCCTTACCCATCCAGTTGTGGCAGCAGGGACAGGGCCACTGTCAGCCTGGCCCCAACACTCCTGGTCATTCCTTACTTGCACAGGTAATCCTGATACAGCATCAGGACTCAGCCTGGAGAACAATCACTTGCATTCTGAGCTTTTTCCATTATCTTTTGTTGTTGTTTTTAACAGAAGTATTTTTCTTGCATGTTTCCCTCCTTTACATTTTCTGAGTTGCCCGTGTGAAAATGTAAAGGGAGCTCAGCTGAAGCTTTCCCCAGGGAGGAGTTTTGAGCTGTTTTGTCTGCACAGTGCAATCCCAAAGGGATCACACACCCAAAGAGGGTCATCCCCGAGCTGGAGGTTATCCATGGATGTAGATATGGCCCAGGGGTTCTTGCATCTGGCCTGGAGTGCAGCCCTGAGCTGGGAGCTGGTGTCCCTGCCCTCAGAGGTGCCCCAGGGCTGAGCAGGGGCACAGGGATGGAGGTGAGGACTGACAGTGTCCCTCACACGTCACCATTCCAGATGAGCAGCTCCTGGCCCCTGTCACAGAGCAGCAGCACAGAGATAATTCTGTGGGACCAGAGCTCCTGGTGTTCTCATTTGGCTTGCTGGATTCCTAGATAGGTTGGTGGGGTTTTTTATAGTTTTTCCTGCCTGAAGTAGAATGTCTTTTTTCAGGATATAAAAAAAAAGTAATTTTGCTTTCTTTGATACCTAACTATGAGATCTTCTGCTGGTTTCCAAATCCAGAGAGTATGGTAATTATAGAGTTCCTGGTTTGCCTTTGCATTAAATATATTTGTTAACAGGACTAAAATAAAAGCTGGCAAAACTACGTTTTGACTGTATGGTATTCTTCTTTTTTACATTTTTTAGGTGAAAGAAGGGAATTTTTGGTGGCTGGGCCACAGGAAAAATGGGTTATTTAATGACATTTATTTGACAAGCTTCCAAAAGGATCCCAGTGTGAGGAGTGGGTCTCAGATCCACAGATCCCAGGACATCCTCACACCAGCCCTCCCACGCTGCCCAATAGCTGGAGATAGTTTTTCCCAACAGCTGCACACTGACCCTCCCCAGGCCAGGGAGAAGAGCAGGGGTGAAGGAAGGCACAGGCACAGGTAGGGCTGTGCCACCACCTCCTGCCTCCAGGATTGCTGCGGGATTTAGTGAGCCAGGGAAGGAATCTCTGGCAGGGAGAAGCTCAGGAAAGGCCAGGCTGTGTGGGGTGGGCACCTGGGTGCTTTGTGCCTCCTGCCCTGTGCCATCATTGCCACACAGCACCTGCACAGGGCTGCAGAGCTGCAAAAGCCACGGCGCTCCCAGTCCTGGACTCCCAACAGAGGCGTTTGCTGAAGGCTTGACAGCAAGAGTAAAATAACACAGACAGGGAGATCTGAGACAGGCTGAAAACTTGGGATAATCACCAAAAATGGACATTTAGGTTACTTAGGAATCAGCCTATGGTTCAGAGTCACCAGACAGGGCAGGGAGAAAGGGGATTTCATAGACTTGAAGTCAAAACTTTTAACCAAACCATAGAAATCCTATTTGAGTGGACCATTTACACAAAGATGTATGACAGGGATTATCCTGCTGCCCAGGAAAAAGCAATGCCTTGGAAATTCACAGCAGTGATGTGGAATAAGACTGAGTACAATCATTTTCTGGTTTTCTGTTCAGTTACCCTAAAAATAGTTCATCTTTCTTCCTTAGAAAAACAGTTTATTGCTAGTTACTCAAAGATGACGTGATTGTTGTTCTGATCTGATTAGTGCTCTGTCATTTGTGCTGCACCAAGAAAGGGCACACAGATTATACACTGCAGCAGCAGCAGCAAAATGACTTTCTGAGACGAAGCAGAAAATCATAATAACTGTTATCAAAAGAAAATTGGAAAAACTCAAACACTATTTTTAGATTTTTATACAAGTGGACATTTAATAAATGCAGCTTTAATGGATTCTGTTCACTGGCTTTTGCACCTAGTTCAGGATTTGATGGGAGCATTCAAAAAATCATGGGATTTCACAGTTTTATCTTTACTTCCTATCTTGCAACTAAAAGCTAACTTCTCAGTTTTTTACTTTGTTATTATTAATAGCCTGGCTGGTTAATAAGATTAAACATCCCATATGGCAAAATAGTTGCATTTCTCTTGGGAAGGTCCAAATAAATCAGAAAATTAGGTAAATTTGGGGCTGCAGTACTTACCAAATTTGTCCCAGCTGGAACACTGATCTGGGCAGTCACACGAGCAGCAGCTCACTTTGTTTCCAAAGGCTTCTCCTTATCCCTACCCAGAACTGGATGAGGAAACATCCCAGCTATAAAACTACTGTAATATTCTGTAGCTCTGGGGGACTTAGTGATGTTGATTTCAGCTGTCCTTGGAGTTACAGCAAGATCCACATGGACCTGAGAGATGAAATAGTTCCAGGCATCAGAAACAGGCAGGAGAAAGCAGCACATCCACTCTTTTATGGGAGCAGCCATTGACCATCTGGGTATCAAATAATTTGGTTTATATTAGAGGTACCATCTTTCTTCCATTTGAACTGTAATAACTAAAATAGATGTTATAAGACTTCCTTTGCTATCCAAATCTAGGATTGCTTATTTCTATCTCTTTACTCACATGGAGATTACAACTCAGGATGCCACGTGCATGTGGTTGCCCACAGTCATGAAGGTTAGGCCCTGCCATTATGTTTAAATATCCCAATTTCCAGAGCTTTCTTGACAAGACCTCCCTGGCGTGTGATGCTGCTCCCAGTGACAGAAGATGCTACAGCAGAGATGTTCAGCAATGCCTGGAGATGTCCATGGATAATGCACTGCCTATGGAATCAGTATGGGATCTGTTCTGTGCCTTGCTGGTTCAGGAGCTGGAAGTGCAGCTTGGATCAGTGTTTTGTGGCCCAGAAGAAGCTCAGTGCTCACTCCCTGGTGACTGTCCCCAGAGAGCCGTCCATGCAGAGCCCTTTGGCTCAGCCCAGTGCCTGAATCCCCTCCCTGGCAGTGCTTGGCCTGCAAGTGTCCCCTTGGGACAAAGGCTGTGACACAGCAGGGTGTGGGACACTTCTCCATCACCCTGCCTGGGACAAGGGCAGCTCTGGGCTCTCTCTCTGGCCCTGGTTGCTCAGAGCTCAGGTAAAAAGCAAATCCCATCGCTGTGCCCGGGTTATCACTGCGGGCACGAGGTTCTTGCCAAGGGAACGCCGTTAACCCTTCAGCTGCCTCGCTCCTGTAGCATTCTCATGGCCAGCGTTCCAGTAAGGAAGTATTCCACGAATGAACAACTTTATCACAAGGTCCCACCTGTCTGGCAACACCCACGTGGGGAGTTGTTTTCTAACAATCAGAAGCGGACCTATTTCCAGCTCGTTTAAAGAGTTCTTTAAATTCTCAGCGTGAATTTAAAGCGGGCTCTCCAAATTCTCAGTGCCTGTCTCTGCAGCAGCAGTTTTGCAGTGGCAGCCTCCAAACTCCCGTGTTATTCCAAGGGCAGTGGGTGAAAGGGCATTTTTCACACTTGCCTGGCACTGACTTCCCTGATTCCCAGGGTGGTGTCACCCTGGGTGAACAGCTCTGGGGGCTTGCAGAGGGAGCAAACACGTCCCAAATAATCAGCAGGAACTGGGAGACAAAACTTACTTTCACAAAACACTCCCTGACTTCAGTGGGAGCTTTGCCAAAACAAGGTCTGCTGGATTCAGCTCCGTTCCTCATCCTGACAGAGCAAGCAGGAATTAAAGGGCCCATCATCAGATTTATAGCACACTGAAAATAAAAATAACAGTAATTATCTAAAATAACGACTTTCAGCCAACACAAATCAATGTTCCATTGGACATGTTCTAATTTATAACAAAAATTAATGTTTGTAGAAGATTTTTGCAGCACAAACAATCAAAATAACAAGTCTTGAGCAACATGGTTTGGGTTTTAGTAGACATTTATGAGAGGCTGTTGCACAAATCCAGTGCTGAATATTTAGACTGTTTATCATTTGATTAAAACTGTATTCTTTGCTTTGTATTTAAAGGCATTATTTCTATTTATTATTAAAAAGTGTATTTTTGTCTTTTTTTTTGCACTTCCATTCCACATAGCAATGAAAAACTCCATTTTTTGCTAATTAGGATACACACATCCAGCATTTCTTGAAATCCAGGAGATGGGGTTTTTTTTCCTGCAAATGGATCTACTCAAGCCAATGTCTATTTTCCTGCTTCAGTTCAGTCTCTTATTACACAATAAGATGTCATTTGTAAGCTTCTAAATTTTATTGCAACTGCTCAAGTTCTAAACCCACTCATTTATACAATAAGCACTTAATTAAGTCTACTCTTGAAATAGGATAAAGCCAAATCCTGCACTTTTTGCTAATACCAGGAAAAATGCAGTTGACAGGAATATGGAAAATGGGATCTTACCAGTTATCAAAGATAAATTCCTTTCTCTCTCCCTACTTATTTTTCCTGGAATGGAATAGGAAATATGCCTTGCACTTTGGGAGCAACAACAACAAAACCATAAAGATTTACATCACACACAAATAATGACCAAGTAAGGAAAATAATGAAGGAACGAATCTCCCATTTTCTTTATATATTTTACAACTGGTTCATACTGAAAAAACCCTAAAAACCATTAAGATTCTCTGCAATTAAAATTTGTGGGGGGTTAATGTTTGGTTTTTTGGAACTGGATTACTCTTTTTTAAACAGCAGTGGAAACTCTAAGGTTATAAAGTATGAATAATTCAGGAGTTTACTTGGTTTACACTACTACAGCATTTTCTGGTGAGTAAACCAGGGTTTAGGCATTTCTTTGCAGTTATCACAGAAATTTTAGAGCCATTAATGAAGAATTCCCAAGAGCAAAAAGGGATGATTAATTTGGGATTCTAAAAACTGGAAACATTTAAAATTAAAATAATATTAAAAATGTACATTTTGCTTATCAACTGCTATTTAAATGATGCAGTACTTTACAGCTGCTTTCTGTGGACTGCAGCATTAAAACTTTGGAGGTTTTTTAAAGTATTTATAAAACACTGTCCCCATCTCCCTCATTCTGTACTTGGAGCCTGGGAGTTAAAAAGCAAACAGAACTATCAGAGCACTGAAAATCACCCGCAGACAACCTGTCCCACCAATATTTTATATTCACCTTACACCTCCTGGCCCTAAGGGTTTCTCTCCTTGGTTTTCCCTCCAGGTGGGCTCAGGGAGCAGTGAGGGAGCCAGGTGATGTTCCTGGGGCAGTGAGGGAAATTGGGCAGTGCCAGCATCATCCTGACATTATTCAGGGAGAATATGCAGAATAATAGATTATTCTGCTGCAGAAAACATCTCCCACAGCACCCAACCAGGCTGTGACAGAGACTGGAGTGTGTCTCACTCACAGTGGGCTCTTGCTGTTGTGTTACTGCTCCTTTTGTGGTTTTTATTTACTACTCTGCACTTCAGTATTTGTATGGGAAATGCACCACTTTAAAATCTCATACCATGAAGGTTCTTTTCTGCCTCTTGGTTTAACTGAAAGTTGATCATAAAACACAAAGAGAGGGAAAGAGGGAACTCATATACTGGAAAAAGCACTATAAATATTTTCCTGGGGTCATGAACACAACCTTGTATCACTTCACCCAGTGTTGTGGAAAGAATTAGACAACCCTTTTATGAAATGTCTAAAAGGTGTTTACAATTCAATCCCAAATTAACGTGGCTTTTTCTTTAAAGAAAACATCCTGTAGTTCTTAATTCTGTTATCAAATTTATTTTCAACCTTTGAGGGGATTCACTTGCCGGTGACTTGGCAGTGTCAGACAAATGTTTGACTTTTATTCTGACACTTGTTGAAGAATTTGATTGAAACCATATATGTGTAGATAACACCCAACAAAGTGCCCCTCTTGCGTTTGTTTCGAGATATTTTTGGAAACAACAGAGGCGACCTTGGACAGAGCTGCTTTTCCAATTTAGGAATTCATTTGGTCTAAGAGAGTAAAATTATACTCTTTAATCCTTTCGTGTCCCCACAAACAAGACAGTTTAATTTTATGCTACTGCAAAAATGTTTTTCTGTACCTTCTTGGCGGTCTTGATCTGTTTAGGATAAGAATTACTTTGGGTAATCAACAGTTACTTTCAAATGTACATATACATAGGCTCTGATGTATCCCATGCCCCTTAAAAATATTGTGTAATCCAGAATCTCAGCAGCCCTTTATGTAACACCTTTGCTCCTCTACAACCAGTGCCAGTAAAAGGTGTTTGCCCTTGTCTTTGCTTAGAAAAATGGGATTTCAAGGCAGAGCTCACAGAGATTGATGTAAAATCTAAATGGGGAGTGGGAAGGGGCTGGGATGGGCTGACACTTGTCCCCTCCAGCATAAAGGGTGTTTGTCAGGCTCCCAGTGGAAAAGGCAAGGTCTGGAGCCAGGTCCTTGCTCCCCTGATTGTTCTCTCCTGGATTTGCCAGCTGTGCAATTGTCTCTGCAAGGTTTTATTGCATCTAATCACTTAGGATGTGTTAAATAGTTTGCACTTAATTTTCTATACAATCAATATATTTTAATTCATTTGTCTCGCTCTGCTACAGACCTCCTGCACTCAGGGACAAAATGGGATTAGTTTGTGGTGATGATAATGCAGTTTCACTGCTGGAAATGAAAGGAGAACTCACAGGGTAAATGTTCTTGTCATTTATCCTGTACAAGATTTGCTCCCTTCAATATTAATGTTGTCCAGTGTTACCTAATGATCAAATCCAAGGAATAACATGGGAACTAAATGTAGATGTGCCAGCGGGAGCTATCTGGGATAAATGCTATGTGCTTGGGAGTATATTGTTTATATTAATTTGATCACACTCCGTGTCAATGCACTTTTATAGCTCTGTTACACTCTGACTGTGACTGATGGCTCAAGTTCTAACTCCAGAATATCCAGTTCCCTGATTTTATGGCATTGTCATGTAAAGCATTTGTGGACAGCTTAAGAGAAGCAACTCTGATCCTGTGAATCCGTGTGACTACATTGGCACATCCACAAATCAGGTGAAAATGAACTATTTGCTGCAGCAACTCCCATCATGGAATCTCAGAATAATTAACAAACAATTCCTAGTAAATTCTGTTGGCCATGTAGCCAGATCAACAAGTTTCTGCTATTGGTGTTATTTTCTGGATGAACAAACCCCACTCTGGAACAGAACAGAAGCAGAAGTAAGAATCCAGTCCCTGTCCCTGGGCTGTGGTGTCAGGGCATGCCCAGGATTCCCAACCTGATGTCCCTGTGAAACCTCCTGAGTCTGATCCTGAATGGTGTTGTTCAGACCCCCAGTTCCCCATCCCAGCCCAAGGTTTGGATTGTTGGAACACAAAGGAATGACATCTCAAACGTCACCGAATTTCCCAGCGCACGAGTCAGCGTCCTCACTTGGAGTATCCTCAGCTGACCCTGCCACTGCCTGAGAAGCCATTCAGGAGTGAAATCTCTGGACATTTGTGATGTGAGAATTCATTGAAAAGTGTAATGGAAAGGTCAGAACAGACACAAATAAACAAATATGATACAGACGGAGACAAAGCCAATTCCTGAAGGAGCTTTTAATTATATTGCAACGAGGAATTTCAAACATAAAAAGCATCACAACTCCTTCATGGAGCTAATGGAGTCAACAAAATGAAATGTGAGATTTTTCTCCTACCCTGAGATCTTTTTGTAATGCCACAGAGATAAGATCAGGAGGAACCCTGTGTGCACAAGGTCGGGTCTCACTTAGGAACCAGGATACAGCACTTTGGGCAACCTGGAATTTGTTCTTTGTACATTTGAGTCTTTAACAAGTGTCTACTTTGTCCTGTAGCTGAAATGTTAATTATATAACCTGGCACTGAAATAATTGGGAATTCTATTTTTTTCTTAGGGGAAATTAGAGGAAATGAAGCTATTTTTAATATTGTATTATATTATTTGAATATTGTTCAATGTTGTCTTCAAAAATTCTAAAGATGCATGAATGTGAAAGAGCTGCCAGAGAAAAACCTGGCTGACTTGGAGCATGGTAAGGGATGGGAGAGTTTGGGTTTCTGGTTTATTGCCCCAGGCAGCTCTGGACAAAGCTGCTGCTTCTGCTTTTCTGTCTGTTCCTCAGTGTGCTGGAATTGGCTGGATTAGCCCTCAAAAAGAAGAGCAGCAGATTTATCACTGAGCACTAAATCTTGCTTTTACATATGAGAACAACTCCAGGGTAACCTCAGTTAATGAATAACCCAGTCAATGGTGAAAGCTCCTATTTAGTCTGATAAATTTGGCCTTAAACAAAAACTTTTGTTGATACAAGCATATACCACAGGGGAATAAAGACATTTTCCCCATGAGAAAATTCAGTGTCAACAGAAAAACAAAATAAATTAAATGTTCATATCATTTCATGAAAAAAAAAAAAAAGAAAAATCATGTTTCCACACAACTTTATAATGCAAAGTTAAAATTGTCAAGAGAAAATTTAGACTTTTGGGGGAAAAAACTCAAACAAACCCAGGTTCTTTAGGCAACATAAAAAATTAAAACCAATTCAAAATCCTTTGATGGAGATGTTCTCCTGACTTACAAGATGTACAGCCTGTTACTGAGGAGTTCATTTAGAATCAGATGAGCTCCCCATCACAGGCTCAGCAATGTTTGCAGTATTATATCTACAAGGAGAGACACAGATACTGGAGTTTCAAAATAAAGGAATTTTTCTTTGATACAGCAACTGCATCAAAGCCAATTTCACCTGCAAACACCCAGTGCTAATGCGATTTATCTTTCTTTGAAACAATCCATATGGACACATTCCGTTTTTATAAAAGGGCATTCAACAAACAGAGAGGTTTGCAGTGTTATGGCTTCCCTGGTGCATAAATATTGAATTCCCAAACACAATATTAGCTAATTAAGTTGGGAGTGATTATTGGCTGGAGGAAAAGCACACACTAAGTGAGCATGGGCTAAGCCTGCCCTCTTACTGCACACACTCTGGTTGCTCCCTGAATACAAGGAGGATATGGGTTTCCAGGAGATTAAACCCAGCAATAATTCCCACCTGCAATATAAAAGAAAGCCAAACAAAAAATTGGATGGAGCTTCTTAAATTGCAGGGTGCTGCATAGACTGTGTGGAACTCCAGCCAAAGCTTCCTCAAAACAAGAATCTCTCCAGCAAAATGGTGGTGAGGACTCTGCTTTCAGCTGAAGTTGTTACTTGGCAAATACCAACACATTCCATGAATAGTCAGGAAAACCCAAGACAAGTGGTGGGACTGCCCTGCTCTGTGGCACCTCAGTCTAAACCAGCCTGGAATTACGGTGACAATGGTTTTTTCAGTGGTGCTGGCACAGCTCTGTGGGACTGCACGGTTGAGCTTATCACAATCTCTTGGTGAAAGATGATTATTAACTCACTTGTTCAGTTTATGGCCACAAAACAACTGGGAGAGCACAGCTGAAGGGGCGGAGAGCTGCAGGTGAGGAGCTGGGACAAGGGACATGGAGAACAAGGGATTGGAGCTTCCTAAAATACCCTCTCCCTCCAAGAAAACAACTTGCAGAGCTGCACCTCTGTCTGCAGTCCCTGTTGTCCTCAATGTGCTTCAGGGACAGTACGAAGACAAATTAGAAAAATAACAACTGTTATATTAAAAAGCTCCCAAGCCAAGGTGAAATCTTCCCTTCATCAAAACCTGCTCCCCTAATGGGATGTTGAGTGATCACAGAGTTAAACAGCAGAAAACGAGACAGAATTTTATCACTTAAGAAATGCCTAGCAGGCAATCAGTGCTGGAAGGCAGGAAATTAATACTCATAACTTCTGGTTACTCTGGCAGCAGAGTCGTGCTCCTCTCCTTCATGAGAGGCTCAGAAAATGAAATACCAAGATGCAGAATGATCACCTGGGCTTTTGATTTTCCAGGGAATGCTTTTTCCTGCATCAACCCATTGTCCTCCCCTCTGAGAATGTATGGATCTGTTAAAGTGGAACATATAGTTCTGGAAATGTGCCACCCACACGATGGGATAAATCAGACTGAGCCTCTTTCCTGATGTAATGTCTTGGACAGATCCCTCCTGAGTTCCTCCACGGGATTTTGGAACAAACAAAGGGAGATCAGACTGACCTAATTAGTGCACCCCATCATTTACACTGAGCCTTGCTCATGGCAAGGCAGGACTCCATGACTTTTATTTGGTGCCACAATAACTCCCAGACACACTGTACATGTTCTGTGTATTGATAGATAACAGGAGGTAAAATACAAGAACGGGGAGATTTTTAAAATGCTCATGCAAGAAACTGTGGAAAACACCAAAATACTGCAATCCAGTTGTGGGTTATTATGTAATTTAAGTAGACAATATTTTTCAATCTCCTAAGCGATGAAAATTTAAAATATGTAATAAACCCTTCATCACCATGGGTCTTGTTTATGGTCAGTTTAAGGATTGCAGACTGTGCCAGTCTGGTTTGGGCTCTCCCTTTGCAAAGTTAAGAGAGAGAGGTTGGAAAGGAAACAGTCCTAACAGTATTTTTCTGAGTAAATGCTTTCATCCTGAGCTTTATTAAAAACACACATAACTAATGCAAGTGTAATAATAACATACATGACTGCCAGCAGTTCATGCAATACCATTAAGATATGCATAAAATGCCATATAAAATCGATCTGTCTGCTTATAGGAATTGTTAGACTCTCCTTAAGATTACCAGGATGACAATTTCTAGGGGAATAATTCACTCCTGCTCTAAGAATGACCCCTGTGAACTGAAGGAACTAACCTCTTTTGAGTCAATCAAGTCACACCTACCTGGGATAAAAGAGTCCGACCCAAATAATCCATAATTAGATCCTCAGCTGCCAACACTATCAATCTCCTGAGGTCTGGGGTGGCCTGAGCTGCCCTCGTTCTCCAGCTGCATTTCAGGGAACAGGATTCATTCTTGAAAGAAAAGAGAAATTTTTCAGGCACGTGGAATACTAAAATAATGTTGTTGGGCATTCATCTGCCTGCATGTATCTTAATTTGTTGCCATTAACATATAACCAGGAACCAGATTCTGACCTTGCCAAGCAGAACAGCAATTATGTTCTTGCTTATGCAACTGGGGGCTGCTTGCTGCCTTTTATTACACCTTGAAGGGAAATTCAGATGCTCTTCAAACGGATTGAAGTTCTTAATATCAGGTTCAATCTGCCAAAATCACTACACAAAAGTTCGGCTGCATATATGCTGTATACAAATTTATTTCTAGAAAGCCAAAAAACTGGATCAATACTGAAGTTATAAAATAATTATTTTCCCTATTATTCTCATGTATTGGGTGTTTAATATCTGTTACCTTTCAAGAACATTATATTCTTGGGAAAATTCAAATTGATACTCTCTGTTTCTAGCATTGTTTTTTCAGTGGTCATTACATAAATATAGTGGTTACATGTGGCTTTGAAATTCCACAATGATATCACTTAAAATAAAAATAAATATTTAAATTTTAGCAGCTTATGATGTAATTAAATGAAAAATGTTGCATGCAAAGATTTTATTTTATATAGAATCCCATATCACTCTTAAATCTGTTTGGAAAAAGAAATCTTATTGGTATCAGGTAGAGATAAAACTCATTCCTTTCCCAAACTGTCTGGATTAAATCCTTTCAAGCAGCAGCACACCAGGGCACAGAATCCTTCAGAAGGATCAGAAGGCCCTCTCACAAACTGCAGGGAGTTTTTCCTCATTTCTATGGCATATGTTGTATCAGAAATCACAGTTAAAAGAAATTTCATGCTCAAAATGGAAATCTTTTCTCACATGTAACTCAGCCAAAAATTCCTGTGATGGCAGAATTAAATTTGGGGTTGTTCTCAAATGGTAAGAAAGCTACAATATGGAACAATTACCTTTTTTTTTATTCCTAACTACAAAAATTGTTACTTTCTCTGAACATTTATAATCATCTTAAAGACTCATCCATAGCTGTCAAAGAAGTCCATTGTCTCTGCCCAGAATTTCTTTTGAATTTTTTAGAGGAATTTGCATATGTGCTGATCTAGAAGAAATAATTAATCCCTTTTTTTATGTAAAATGCAATGAATGCAGCAGATGGGAAGTGATATTCACTTACAAACACATGTAAGCAGTATCTTAACCTCAGCTGAGATTGTTTTTGCCACGACACAGAAAGGTGGACTGCTACCTGGGGGCCACAACAAACACATAAATTAAATTCCAGACTGGTCAGACTGGAGAGAGAACAATTTTGGTGATTTCAGTGTCTGTCTTCTGCCAATGTTTTTATTTTCTTGCTCTAAAAATACCCCTAGAGGAAAAAATCTCATTGCATGTAACTTCTTTCTGTTGAGTCATTTGGTTTGTTTATGAATCCTATGTAGAGGTGCAGTTTTCCAAAATGCCTCCTGCATGCAGAATAACTCCCCTCTGAACAGACTCTCTACCCGAGCATCAGGGAAACAAATAAACCCGTAGCTGAGGACATTTCAAGGACAAGGAAAATTACTGTTGAGAGGAGAATTATCTGATTTGGTTTGTGTTTATTTTTACTTATCTCGAGCAATCTGCTCTCCAATAGAAGATGCTTATTTGCAGAGGAGAAGATTGTCTCCTTCTTGGACTGAAGCCCAACTAGAGCAACGGTGCCACTAAGGACAAAGAAATACATCCTGAGCATGGATTAACTCATGTAACAGTGACCAGTGTTAGAGAAGCAATGGTTTGTGTCAGCTATGTCAACTAGTTACGGATAAATTCTTCGTTTCTTCCCTTCATGCTTCTTACCCACTAGGCTAAGTCTGCCTTCCACGCAGGAGGTGCCTATTCCCAAGTAAAATATGCTACATGTGAAACTTCAGAATTAATTATTCCCAAAGAACTTGTGTAGGGAAGCTCTAGGGTACAGCTCTGGTAATTCATTTTACACCTGCTTGCTGCCAAGTGAGGGGCTTTTACAATTTCACAAGAAGTCTTCCTTCGAGGAACTGCTTAGAAAAACTTCTTCAAGTTTTTCTGGTGTCCTGTGACGAAGGAACAACTCCAGGTTACTGCTGAAGTAAACCTGACTGGAGCAGACTGGTGGGTGCACAGGTTAAGAAGCAGAAAAGACCTGTTAATTTTTTTGCTGCGACTGAATCACTAAGAGAAATGCAAAAGGGAAAAATTAAGGCTCAACCCTTCCATCTGCTTAAGGCTCAGCCTTATTTTTAGTTTATTTCTCATGCAGTGACTTTGTCTTGCAAACTCTTTCATGCGAGGCATTAACTAAGGCTGAGTTACTGGTGTGCTAGTGATGGTATCCAGTAGTTACTGAATATAAACCTGGGTGTTTGTGTGCTCAGAGTCTTTGCCTCAGTAATATCTTTAAATATAATAGTCTCTGCCTGTTGGCTTGTTTTCTCACAGGGAGGGTGACAGAACATTTTGTGTTCTCTTATCTTCAATAGCAATGAAACAGGAGGAGCTCCACAATGCGAAACCAAATCTACTGCTATTAATACAACATCCCAGCCACAGAGAAGAGATTTGTTTATTTACCAAAGCTAGAGATGCCTCTCTCTGACCTTTCCAGAGCTTGTGTGCTTTAGCTGGGAATAGATTCCTCAGAACTGGGTGCTCTTTTAAAAATATACAGTAAAAAACATACACACAACACCCCCGAAACAGAGCCCAGGCTGCAGCCCAAGCTGCATGCAGTGACACCCAGCTTTGGGTGGTTAGAATGAGTCTAACTAGGGCACAGTCCATATTCAGATTTGATTCCTTTGCTAGAGCAGGGAGATCAGTCAGCTCTGCAAAGCCCACTCGCCTTCCTCGCTGCCACTCAGCAACACGTTCCCACTATAACCATACATGGGCCCATTTTCTGTCTGAGGCCTAACAGCTCCCTGCAGCCCAAGCAACCTGCCAGGATGCATCTTCTCTGCATAATTAAAGAGTGCTTCACACTGGAAGGTACTTGGTTTTAAAAAAAAACCTCAAACAAGCCAGAGATTCTTTTTCTGGAATTTGCCCTGCTTTACCTGGGCTTTAAACCATCACGTACACAAATCAAAATCCAAATTTTTAAACTATATTTTTTACAGTTGGTTGTGTTTAGTGACTGCCTGTACAACCTAAAATAGTACCTGCAGGAGTTAAATCTTGTATTAGCATTAGGGATTCAACCTGGTTTAACCTCACAGACTCAGGATTTTTTTGTTAAGCTGGTGCATCTTTGGTATAGCAAGAGCCTGGACTTCTCCACAGCTGCCTTTGGTGATCCTTGCTGGACAGCCTTGCACTAAAATTCCTCAGCTTTTTGCTCCTCAGAAGCAGCAGCCCTGCCCCACAGCTGGCAAATGGAGTGTGGGTTGGCTCCTCAGCCACCTGGTTCTCCAGCTCAGCACTTTAATTCAACTTACCCCTGATTTTGGTATCTGCTCTATGACTGATATTTTAGTGTAAGCAGACTAATAATGACTTACAGAAGCAGATCTGGGAACAAGAGAAGGAACTGGCCCCACACGTCCTGATTCAAAAGTAAAAATCATTAAACAATATATAAAAAGGAAACAACAGTTATGCCATCTCCTCCTCCAAGAGTTACGACAGAAGGCAGCACCCAGGCCTGTGGTTTGACAATGTCAATCACCTGTAGAATTAGAAATAAGAGGCAACAGCCCAAAATATGGACTGTATTTTCTCTATAACCACTGGACAAAATTATCTATAAATAAAACTTTCCAAATATTATTCTCAACGATACAGCAGTTTGGAAGGCCAAAAAACTGTCTCTCATTACTCCAGAAACTACTTCACACTTCTGAAGGAACTGGTTTAGGAGTGATGCATCCCCTTATGCTCTGACCAACTTCACACTTCATTTTTTATCCAAATCTAAGTAACAGGCTTTGGGGACCTTGTCTGTATTCCTTCCTACTCAAGTCTGTTCCATCTGCCTGATCCCCTTGGTGACTTTATAATACTTCTTTTGTGTCAGCACAACTCCTGCTGCCTCCCAGTCAGACTTCCCACACCAATCTCTCAAAGTGCACTCCCTGCTTCTGCATCTTCTCTGTCTGCATCTGCAAGTGCATGAGTAAGGGTTTGTTTGTGTGCACAAAATTTACTATGACCGCTTCTACAATTCAGGTTCAGGCAGAGAACTGCACACACAGCAAAGCTCTTCTCCATGGAAAACTGTCAAAAAGCACCTGATTGCAGGAATTAGGGGAAAGTTCTGTGAGGAACCTGTGGGAAGGGGTTCCTCACCCTGCCTGATTCACAGCTGGGGTTTCTCCCTGGCAGCTGAGACCGGTGATGTGACAGGTTAGGCAAGAGTGGGAGCAGATTCCTGTGGGGCTTTACCAGCCAAATTCCTATCTAGCAAAAGGTTGCTACAGCAACTCTGAGCCTTCTGAGATACAGAAATTATTGTAATGGCAGCTGAAATGCCTCCCCACTGCTCTGAGACAGGATAAGGAAAATCCCTCCCTTTGATACAGAATGGCTGCCCACTGCCACACTCCACATCAGCACCAGGCTTCCTGAACTCACCCAGGAGCTCATGACTATTTTCCCCTTTCCCTCATTTACATGCAATGCAAACAGAAATAATAAACCTAAACAACACACAACAAGGACTACAGTTCCAACACCTTTTTTTCCCATGGAGACCGCAAGAGAAAAACAAATCATATGGCAGAAGTTAATATACTGCTGAGTGGGCTGAACAGAATTTAGAAACCTGTACCAAGCCAAAATATGTATTTTCCAGAGTAGAGTCTGTGGTTTTCAAAAACCACATAGATAGAAAAAAGCATAAACAATGCAAACCAGGACAAAACCCCTCCGAGCTTCTCAATGACTCAATGTCAGCAGGTTTTTGGCTGCCCCCAGCCTGTGCTTGTTTCCCTCTGGCATCTGTCCCGCTCACAGGTCGTTCACTCCACTGGACTATGTAATAAATACCAGACAGAGATGATGCTTTAGACAGAACAGGAACACTTGTGACTGAAACAGGTCCTGAATCTAGAATGGGGTGGCCTGAGGACAGTGGGGACATAGAAACAGCAAGCAGTGCACACTGTAAGTGGAAAAATTTTTCACAGAACTTCTCCCATTTCCCTCCTTTTCACATTTCAGCAACCCACGTCTAGAAGCCAAAAATGAGAACAGCAGAATCACTGATGTGAAGTAGTACCTGTGCTAACCTGAAATAACTGGCTGACATTTTAAATTATTTCTTTAAAAGCAGGAGTCACAACTTTTGTACAGATGCCCAGTTTTAACCTGAGCATTGCATTTTGGCCACAAGAAAAAGGACCACATTTCTCTGGGTATAAATCCAGTCAAATCCATGCAGTTACCACCTGGCTGGATTTGGCCCAACATGCCTAAAAAGCCCTTTGGGATTGTTCAAATCCAAGCATTGCACTAATCCAATCTCCTGCAGTTGCTGAATGCTGTGATATTTGGTATCAGCACACGGCATCTGAGACTTTTTGACACAAGCTTGGTGTCATTATTAGAATATTTCATTGTTTTTTTACTTTTCAGCAGATCTGCGAGCTTTTGGATTAACACTGAAAAGCTTCAGAACAAACCCTTCTTTCAGTGTGACAAAATATATTGCTCAAGTCAGAGAAAATTTTTCTTTTTACTTCTCTCAGTTTAGTGTCTACTGTGCAGATGATTTTCAGAGATGAAGAAAAGCATATACTGTTTAAAACAAAACATTTGTTAACTAAGGATTTCCTGGATATTTCTGCTTTCTTATTTATACTACGTCCTGGACCTTGTGAAATCACTGTTTAACTTTCAGTATTATTTATGGAAGCAAGCCTGTTGCTGTTTCCAGATCTCACAGAGAACTTTCAGTTTGCAGTTTCAGCACCAGGTGTATAGTCCTGGTTTAAACTAATCAACTAAAAATGCAGCAAAAAATAAGTATTTAACCCTCTCACACCCTGGCTGAGTCTTCACAGGGAGGATGTTTTTCCACCTCCAAGCTGTCCCGTTGGTGTCAGGCTCCTGAGTCCTCAACCCTCCTCTTCTACGACAATTTGGAATTTGGGAATGCACAGCCTTTTCAGTGCAGCAGAGGTATAAATACTACTTTTGGGGCATTTCTGTAGTGCACAGAGAGAGATTTGAAATATTGCCCCCTTGGTTATAGATATAAAATGCCTAAGCATGGAAAGACATTCTAGGGAGTGAACAAATTTTATGAGGCTTTGCATGCTGCCATTATTGATCAAAACTCTTCAACCCCCAGCAGAAAGAGGCAGACAAGGCACAATGAATCAGTGCCCTGGATGTGTGATAAATCATTACCAACTTCTGTGCTGTCAGTGTGACTACTCTGACTTAAGAGCCACGAGGAAAAAATCAGCCTCAAGTGGGACCCTCCTCAGCACATGGCCCTGGATTTGCAGGCTGCAGCACTAAGTGCTGCCACTCACAGCTGCAGAAACCGAGTGCAAAGAGATTTAAAATGTGAGCAAGTCAGAAATCAACGTTTTGCATTCATTTGCATGGGCAGAAGTGCCTGTGCATATGGGAAATTCACGTGGCTGCTCCAAGCAAGGCTGGCAGTGCTTGCACAATAATGAAAAGGATGACAGCAAGAATGAGTAACTAATTTAAAACTCTGCTCAGGTGCTGCCTGACCTTCCAGTCCTCTTGCTGACACCTGTAGCTTTGTCACACAGGATCATTGCTCAGGCTTCACACCACACCAGCATCAGGTAAATCTGCTCAGGAGGCTCCTGGGATGACACTTAAAAGCTGCAGTCTGATGGTGGTAAATGGAATATTGATGTTTTCCAATGTTGTTGTTTTTCTTTTAAACCTGGGGGAATGCATCCTTAAGTCTTTATTTAAATGATAAAATATTAAGACTTCAAAATCAGGCGTGCAGTGAAATTAGAAAATTTCAGCATTGGAAAAAGAAGCCAGGAATCCTGTAATTAAAGATTCCTTCAGGGCATATGCATATAAAGGTAACCTTTATTCTGGCATTTTCTAACTTCAGTGTACTTGCAAATTATGCATATTTTGGCAAAGATTTTATATCTGTAAAATGTATATATATTATATATAGAACTGAATTAATCTCTGATATATTTTTGCCTCATCAATACAGTTTCCTGTTTCCATGCTAGAATATACAGCATTAACATATTCACATGCCAGTTGCTGGATTTATTCTTGATAATCCAAAGGCTGAGACTGGATGTGCTCAGCCTCTCCAAATTTCAGTCTTATCTAACATTTTTTCTAAGTCACTCAGATAAATTATCTCACTGTCCTGGTAAAGTGATTCTCTTGTCCAGGGGCTCTGAAGAGCTCCAATTTTTTTTTTCCCACATCTGACACACAATTATGAGTTCAAGTGCTAAGACTGATGAACAGAATTTTTCTTCTTTTTCACTGATTTAATTTTTGAGCCTGTGTAATGCTGTACCAAGAATTTTTAAATAAAAGTACTTTTATAAACACTGTGTTAGCAAGAGTGTGGCAAATTTATTTCCGTGTGCAACATGCCTTATAAAGAAAAAGCAACACAATGAATCTGAAAATAATCTTCCTGTGGAACTGGAAAAGTGGAAGAAAGACTGGAGAAGGAGAGACTCACTAATTCATCTTCTTGCAAATCATATAAGAATGTGACATTTTCATTTGTACTTGAACAGATTATTTCATTCTCCAGAAAAAAAAAAGTTTTCCATAATTTTTTTCCCATAAATTAAATAAATGAGCTAACAAATTATAAAAGAAAAAAAAGAACATATTTAACTTTTATTGCACTCCAATTCTGAATTATACACATGGTTCATTTTCACTCATGTCCTCTTTCTGTAATATAAATGTTCTGCAAAAGCAGCAAAACTGCTCTTTGCTGCTGCCTTCAAGTGGAAGTTTTCTCTGTATATTATGCAAACATTTCAGTCCCATTTAATTCAGTGCAAACTGAGGCACATAGAGTCAGGCACTGAGGCCTCTGTCAGACCCAGGAGCTGAGCACAGAGCCTTCAGTATTCCATCTGCACTCCCATCCCATGGCCCTCTTCCCTCTTTCCTGCCTGGGGACACTTTCAGGGACAAAAAAGGCAGGCAGAGCACGAAGCATCCTCTGAGAGGCTCAGAGAATTGATGTGCCCACTGAAATCACCTCAGATGCCAAGAACACAAATCATGTTCAGATCAGGAAATCCTGATGCCCCCAGTGAGGGGTTAATGAAGGATAAATGTGTACCTTTGCTGTTTGGTGCTCAAACAGCACTTCCTTATGACAATATGCATTACTTAATCTGCAAAGGTCAATGGATTGCTCTTTAGTTCCTTCCAAATGCCTGTGCAGTGAACTTTGTCATTTTTTATACACATTTCTCAGTGAAGAACTGGTGGTACAGGTTTGAGGTTTAAAATGCCTCTTCAGCTGCAAACACCTTTCACTTCACTGTATTTCCACACTCTCCACACAGCTTTAGAACTGTCAGGCCTAAGCAGAGACTCCCCTCTAGTCTCACTCTCGATTTCCACAGAACCTTGCACAAGCTAAACAAGAAGAAGTACATTTATTAATTTCCTTTTAATCCTCTTGCAATATAAATGATCAGCCAAAGTATTGAATGTGCAGAGCAAATGCAAAGAGATGTAGGAAAACTGAGATATGTTATGAACCTGCAGTGTGGCCGTGGTTAACAGCAGCTTGGAGGAGCAACTTACTCTGCATTAGATCACTTAAAAAAAAAAAAAGAGGTGGAAATATTGCAGGTCAACAGCTTGTCCAAACTGCATAAATGCCCAGAGAATGGTATGAATGAGCACAGCCCTAATCCTGGGAGCTAAACCACACAGCTGCTGCTCCCCTTTCCCCCATGTGGTGCTCCACCGGACCCAGGCGTGCTGGTGGGGATACCCAGACCCCAGGTTTGGGATATATTCTGACCCAGTGTGGATGGTTGGAATAGCACTAGAAATCTCCATGCAGCACCAGGACAGCAGGGTTTAACTTAGCAGGTAGTGGAATGCACAAGCACAGCACAGAGACAAGACTGGGGAATTAGGCTGCTGGCAAGTAGCAGCTGAAAGCTGATTGAATACAACAGATTGGGCTTTCAGACTGGACAGATAGGCAGCAGCTATTTAAATGGAGTATTAACAGTTTTGCTCTTAATTATTTCCAAACCTTCCAGCTAATGCAAACTCAGCACGACATGTCTTTTGGTCTCAATTGATTATTTGTTGTTTCTGTGTGAATCCAGTTAAAAGAAGGCTTAGTGGTTTGTTGAGAATTTCTGCCTCTTTAAAATCATTCTCTTAAGTGCTTGGCTTACTTCTGCAAGCAGCTGTCATGTAAGTAACTGAATCTATACCTCACAAAAATGGACACTTTCTCCATTTCAAGTGGAATTTCTTTCTGAAATGACACTGCCCTGCAAGCCAACAAATGGTCACCACTCTGCCCAGTGGCAGGTGGAAGGCCATAAAACTCCAGAGCTAAATGTGGAAACTCTACGCCTTCAGAAAAGGGAGATTCCTGTCTTGCCTATCTTGCATCTTACTTTTTTGGTCTGGGAGGAGCTGACACTGAGGCATTTCTAGGTCTGGAACAGCTTTCTCTAGAATTTTCTGAAAGTAGTAGGAAATTTTCTCTCAGATCCTTGTATAGTCATGTGAAAGACACAACAGCTGGTTTACACCTCAAAGAATACACAATTACTAATAAAAATGTCAAACCTCTCCCAAGCATCTCTGAAATAAGAGAATGATCTTCCAAAATATGTTTGAACAGACTGCTTTAATGCAGCTATTTCCAAAAGAGCTCTGTTTTCATATCTGTACTTCCTATATGTCTTCCTTAATACACTTTTTGTATAAAATACCTGGGACCTCTCATCAATACTAATCCAATATGGATCCAGACACACAATAGCACTTGTGACAGATGGGACAGAATGTCCTACATGACATTTATTCAGCTTGTGAGAGGACAGACATATAAAAATTATGGCAGCATAAAGTATAAAAGGTTCATGGAGCCAATACATGGTCCAGTGTACAGAGTGTGACGGGCACAAAGCCAACCCATCCCAAAATCTGACACATATTTTCACTGTCATGCTGAATTTATAGCCTGAGATTTTTATATTTTCTTCCTCAGAAAAATCCCAACCCAAAACCCCCTTCAATTTCTGCTTTTTATTTCATTGCACTTAGGAGAAGGAGAATGTCCTCTCATTGAATTGCAGTGAGAATGAATTTAACTGAGCCTCTTTCCTAATCAGAATAATTGAATTGATGCTTCTTTGAGCCAAAACAGCAAAAAAATAAACTACTGGTACTGCTTTGGTGTATAATGGCTCTCAGGCCTCTTGTTTGGATGATTCAGAAGGAATCAAAATGTACAGAAAGAGTAACAAAACCCAGTCTTGTGTCAGCCAAGATCAAACAAAAGGATTAACTGGCAAGTCATGGTTTCCAGTGGCAACCACAGTTTTTCAAGCAAAAATTGTTAATGGGCAGGAGATTAGGGGTTTGATTAAAAAAAAAATTGGACATCACATTTAGTCAGAGTTGAGATGAGCTGCATACATCCCATGCCACATGGAAAGACATCTCTTTCCCATCAGCCAAGAATTCTGTACAGAAAGAAATATAAAAGGACCAGAAGTTCATGGCTGCAGCACATCACATCCAGCAGAAAATAGCTATAAAATGCCCCAAATTCCAATATTTGGATCCCCTAACAGGTATCACAAAACTACCCTAAAACTGTCTCAACATATCAGAATACTGAATGCTCCAAGTTTTCTTATGGAAGATGAACATCCCCAGGCTTTGAAGGAATACCTGCCAGATTCCCAGGGCTCGGTGATTGGACATTTTTCTTTAAAGTGGTGCTTGCCTTTAAAGGTCAGTTTAATCAGTGGAGATCTCCCAGCCTTGCAGAGCAGCAGGGAGTTCTGCACAGCAAATATGAATTATCAAATCCACTTATCCCTTCCTACAGTTGTCATTAACAGGTGCTGCATGAACACAGGCCAGAAACAATTCATGTCTTTACCATTCTCAATGAGATTTTAATTCATCTTTCCTCTTAGCTTTTTTCTGTGACATTTGAAATGAGCACTCTTGTGTCTGCAAGGTAATCAAGTTCACATTTGGGAATGGTACATGAACTGAACACACTGCCCCGAGGCTCAGGCCTGAAGGAATTTCAAGTGTGCAGAGATGGAATATGCAAAGACAGGAATAGGAGGTAGTTTAAAGCAGCAGGCAGCTAAGCACCACAGAGCCCCTCACTCACACCACTCCACACCAGCTACTGGCAGGAAAATCAGCTCTGTCCCAGGCAAAATCAGGACAGAGGAACATGGTGACATTGCTGACTGGGAGAAGGGAAGGGCATTTTTGGACTGGGGAGGCTGAGGTGCATGTGAAATTATGTGATTTGGAACCACAGTGCTTCTCCCTCCCTTTGCACAGGTACAGAGAGCTCCACAAGTGTTGTTCCAGTTCAGTGCTGCCACAAACTCCCCAGGTGAAGGCAGCACCAGCCAGCAGTGGGTGGAGTAGCAAGAATGCTCCTTGTGTTCTCCCAGTGCTGCAAAATTTCTGGCTGCCACACCTAAATTATTCCTGGAGTACCTGGTGCTCCTCCTCCCACTCCTGCAAGGCTGACTGAAGCTACAACGTGGCCCGAATTTTGCAGCAAGTCTCAACAAGAACAGTAAACAGTCCACAGCATTCCTGGCACACAGAGCAAGCAGGAGCGGGAATTGTCTTTTAGCAGCTGCCATCCACAAGAGACAGAATATATTTTCCAGTTAGGAATTCTGGACAAAAGCTATGAACCCCAGATAGACAGTTTGTACTGTACCTCCCATTTCAGCTACAGATTCTTGGATTTGCTGTCAGAATACAGCAGGACAATGTCTGATAATGCTTTTGCTTTCTCTTTCAATCCAAGCGCATTTTCACTACTCCATTGAAGGCAACATTACACAAATGTGTCCAAAAACCACATTTTGGTGCTGTATGTTCTTCACATTTCCAGCAAGAAAGTTAGATTATTTAAATTTTCATTTCATTTAATCATCCTCTCATATCTGGTATTTATCTCTATAAATTTTTACTTGTTTATTTATCACTACATTGTAACCGAATTTTGTTACTAAATGCCATTAGTAGAGCAGAGAGACAAAGCTCTTACCCACACGTGCCAGTATTAGAATTAGAATTGTATTTCTTAAAATTCTAACCCATTCCTGGTAAAGAAAAAATAAGAATCTTCATCTACTATGCACTTGGATTCTAAACATTCTTTTGCCCGGTTCAAAGATCCTATATTATGTCTCCAGCTGGCTTTTTCTTAGAGTTATACAGCTGGAGCACAAAAGTGTTCTGAAATGTCCCAACTGAATTTCAAATGAATATCAGAAATAGGCAAGGATATACATGATACATGCAGAATATGTGTCTAGGGAAATCACAGAAGATCTAGTTTCCACTAGTTGGTTATACATAAATTATTTAGGCAGTAAGCCTGTTGATTAGCTGGAGGCAAAGATATCTATTTTAGGTGTACTTATGGTCAGGATTAACGCATGAAACTTGGATGGCATCGCCCATAAAATGGCTAAAATCGTTTCAGCAACCTCATGCAAAAATTAAATAGTCTCTTTTTTATCACTTTTTAAATTTTTAAAATTATTTTTTATTTTTCCTCAACAAGTAGGACATGATTTTTGAAAATCATGTGATAAAAGTCTTACAAAACCACACTAGAAACTATTTAGGGTGACAGGAGAGGAAAGAGGACTGGGAGCCAGGAGACCATTTCTATTTCTAGTTCTGCCATAGACTGTGCGACTGTGACTTTGAACCTCAGCTCCCATTTTTTGTGAAATGGGGATGACAATCCTGTTCTCTCAGGGATATTCTATAACATAGTTCTCATTTTTTTAAAGGTTTATGAAATGCTTAAGACCCTTGATTAGAGGGTACAAATGCAAATAATTAATCAAGTAACGGTAACCACAGTACCAGCACTACTATTATTATTGTTAATAATAATAATAATGTTTGTTAATGTTATTAATATCAAATTATAAGCTCACTAGCATTGCTCTGACAAAAAGCCCAACCTGCACAGAGCAGGAAAATCATTGTAGCTCACTTCTAGGAACAAGAATGCTGCCAGCAGAGTTTCAACATGGGAGTAGAAAAGAATTCTTTAAGTTCTCCATCTGAGCAATTGTAGGTGGTAAAAATTAATATCTTTTCAATAATGCTTTGTGACATGGGAGCAGAAGCAGCTTTAAGAGCTTAAAAGTATTTTTAAAATATGACTCAGGGGAGGTTTTCTTTTTCTAACAGAACTGGGGGGGGAAAAAACCACCCAGGAGTTAAACAATCTTTTAGAAACCCAAAACCTTGAAATAGAACAAGAATTGTAGGTCAGGATAATTTGAGTTCACATGTAACACCATTGACATATAAAAAATCTATGCATTAAAAAGCAGAAAAAACCAGATGTCTTATATTGGAAGCACTGAGTTCTGATAGATAAACTGTAAGAATTTCTGTTCTGTCAGTGACAAAAACTTACCACAGGTAATTTGGGAGCTTAAACCCCTTTGAAAATCTGTCATTTCTGTGAAATACCTAGATAGATTGTATTAAGTGGTAGAAATGAGGTGAGGAAATGGAAGCACAGGAGATCAATATAACATTTATTCCACTAAAGATAAACATGTTCAGGTTTGGTTAGAGTCACATTAATAGAGAATGAAGGCAGTCCAGCAGGTTTTTTTTTCTCCTGAATAGCCCATGTTAGGAAGCATTTGTGAAAACCTTAGAAAGGTAGGGGAAGGTGACAGACACACTGTAATTGTACCCACTAATCTTACCACAAAAATATTGCCTTTTAAAAAACAAAACCCATGTGGATTGTGGGTTACACAGATTTCTGAGGGTTCAGACTGGAACACTTTAACTGGTAAACCAAAAAGAGCATTTGGTTTCAATCCCTCATTTTGTCTTATTTCATGGCAGAGAGGAAAAAAAATCACCTCAAAAGAATTTTATACTAAATAGAATTCGGAAATTCTATTTAATACACCCCATAACCAATAGAAGAGCTTGTTAGATGGCATACAAGAATTTTATCAGTGTCTGAAAACTGAAGTGTGCTTCACTGTATTACTAATAACTACCTATGAGTTTGGAGGAAATCCTCCTCAAGAAACACAGAAACTTCAGCTTGTGTCATATCACAAAGTGTCACACGTCTAAGAAGAGTGGTAGTCGTGTGCCATTAGTCCCAAACAATGCCTGAAAATGGAGTCATCTCCATGAGTAAGAAAAGCTGTTCAGTCCTTCATTATTGCTACTCACCTACATGGAGTGCACCTGAATGTCTTCCTTTCAATCTTGAAAAGTCAGAGAGAGTGGGACTTTTCCTTGTGATTCAGCAAATACGTGGAATGGCAGAAGCCTGTGGCATGGTGGAAGTGTTCATGGCACCGTGCAAGAACTCTGAAAAAAGGGAAATATTTATTGTTGTACAGACACCTTGATTATTGCCACTGATAGGGTCAAGAGATTAAAAAACAAAATAAGAAGTTTTAAAAACAAGTAATCCAGATGGTTCACTTAAACTGTACAAATCCTGAATAACTTCTTTGCTTAGGAAGTGGTGGCCCATGACCACCACTAAAGTAATTCAACTTCCTATTGCACTATTGAGTGCACTCTCTGTAGCACCACCAAGTTCTGTAGGTGAGTACTACACAACATGATCACAGCTATGACACCCCATCACCTTAAAACATAAAATACAGGGCAATTCTGTAACACGCTACAAACAACAACCATTTTATAAAGATTGTGCTTGGCCATGCAGCCCCCTACAAGCTGGGGAGTATCCCCAGCCCCATCTACAGAGAGCAAAACCGAGATCCAGAAGCCCACAAGGAATATTTACACAAGAAAAAAAAATGGCAGCGAGCTGCCAAATTAATCAGAATTAAACCATAATTAGATGGAAAAATCAGGTCAGGATGAGATAAGAATTCAAATCACGTGGGCACCAACCAGTGCTTTATTTCTAAAGTTGCTGGGCATTTTTTAAAATGACAGTCCAGCTGATTTCTTTTCCAGGGAACTGACTCACCATGTAAATAAGGAGAAATTATTTTTTCAGATATAGATGATGGACCTTGGTTCTGATAAAATGTTTTTCTCCCCCATACTCCTAGATCTCCTACTGACACCAGCAAGGGATACACAGAAAGATTTTTCCAAGCAGGGAAATGGAGATTATTGTGGCAAATACCCTAATGCAGTCTTCAGAGATGAATCAAATGACCATGAATAGGATACAGAAATAAAATAAGAAATCCACCAAGCCAAACTGTGATCTCTCAGAGTTACTGTCACTGAGATCAGACTCTGTCTCACTGCCTCTTTTACACTTCCAAGGCAGCAAGGAGCTGCTTTGTGCAACAGAGATCCAGTTCTAGAAATCTCCCAGCAGCAACATCATCCTTTGTGTTCACAGTATCTCAGTCTCTGTGGAAGTCAAATTCTACCTTCTGCTGATACAGGAACACACATTGCCTAGAAATAAAAATTATTCAGAATAAATTCTGATTACCTTAATTATCAATATTCAAACTCACATTTTATCACTGATTTCTCTGCTGGGTTTGTGCAACTGTTTCATCTCAGTATTTTTTGCATTTTGCTGGTTAAGCTATAAGCTTCTTAAAGGGGAGAAAGGGAAAAAAAACCCTTGACATAATACCATGTATTCAAAGAGCAAGCTGACTGGAAAAAATAGTTACTATATTTAAACTGCATTATCCTATGACAGAACTGCAGATTTAAAACCTTTCCACTTTGATACAGCATTTTTGCAGCATTTTAATATGCCTTAGTAGATTTCAACTGGCTGAAACATTTTAATAACTGTAATTTCAGAAGAATAAAATAGTACTGTAGGAGGAAGAAACAATGCCCCCATTTGTCACTCATGAAGACTTGTATTTGATACCAGCTAGGGTGATGAGAGCAGTGAGTTTGGTGGTCTCAACACAAGCCCCATTAGGCAATTAGCCAGTCTGCAAAAATCATTACATAATTTGGCACAATTAAGCAGAATATTTTCACTTTGTCTATGTTCACTGAAAGAGATCCTATTGCAGGTCAGCATTCACGTGTTTTGGCTCAACAACTGGCATTTTATGTTGTGCTCTTCCACGCTGAGTTTAGCTCCACTCAAAACTATTAATCTTGCTTGAAAATTGAGCTACAAAACATATGTGTTTGTGTACAGCCAGAGACAATTCACATTACGACCAGTAACTCTGCTGTGAATCTGCTTTGCAGCAGTAGGGATGACTTAATGTTATTGCAATTTGAAGGAAAGCATCCTGCAGTCCTCTCTCAGGCCAAATTCCCATTTACTTCAATTAGTAAGCATTACAGGAACTGTTTTAATGCTGCTGCCTGATGTGTTGGCTGCTTCTTCTTAATATATTACAGTGAAAAAAGATAGTAGGCCAAATGTACAAATATATGCTTCCATTACGTGAATGGAATTTCAACAAGGCCAAAACTGCCCCGTTTTGTTGTGTTTCTTTCCCAGGTACCACTCTAAGGGGTTCCACTCTAAGAAGAAACTGCAACTCTGCAGCAGTAAAATGAATTGATTTCCTTCCTTAAAAATGGAGAAGGTAAAGCTCTCTTCACCTGCTGGAAGCCTGCAAAGCTTTCACAGGCTCGTTTGCTTCAGGCAGAGCTGAGGTGCTGTCATATTGATTTGGGTCAAAATAGCCATCTTTAGATAACAATCTTCTTTAGATAACCATCTCCTTTAGATAACCATCTCCTTGAAGAGACAAGACAAATGTCATGGGAAGTGTTATGAATCCTTGCAGAGTGATGGGAAACAACACTGATTTCAACTCACAATTCTAAATTTGTATGATCTCAAGTGATGCCAAATTTAGCAGGTACTGCTTCTGCTGCAGTGTCTACATGGGTATTTGTAGCTTGTTCTGCACTGTGCTGTCTAGACCATGAATTGTATCTGCAAATGTTTTTCAAATGTGTAGTTGTCAGAGAATTTGGAAGGTATCACCTGAAGGGATCCTCAGCAGCAGCAGTAGTCCTGCACTTCTAGAGAAACACAGGGAAAGGACTTTGAAGGAAATGCAGAGGTTATTCTGCTCCAGGAGAGAAAGAATTGTAGAACAGTCCTTAATTCAGTCATTCTTCTCTCAAAATTCACTGAACCATAACAGAACACATGACAGAAACAAACAACAGGCAGAGGACTGTGCTCCCAGGTTCTTTCCAGATTTTATATAGGGTGGAAAAATGGGGAAGAATCAAGTCTTCTGTAATGACTGGATGAGAGAGAAACAACAAATGGGAGTTATCAAACTGTAGCTGAACTAGTGAACCCCAGAGAATGCCAAGAGTTCTCCAGGATTTGCTAGAATTCAGACTCTGTTTGCCTTCCTAGCAGCATTTCCTCCTGTTAACAAGTTAGATAGAAAGAACACAGTACCTACTTTATTTTACCCTCTGCCAAGATCTAATTGCATGTGCCATGCCTCTGGTATGCCTAAAATAATTTTACACATGGCCTTTAGGAAGCAGGCACAAAAAGGGAACCAAGAGTGACATGGGAAATATAACACAGGAAGAAATAATATGAAATGCGACCTGGGTTGCTTTCTAGTATTATTTTGTTTTGAAAATTGCTCCAGATGCTTAACTGTAATACTTTAAAATAGTAAGAAAATGAAAGGCAGGACTTTCAAGACTTTTATATGTGCACTTGTATATGAAGGCTAGTAAATATGCTTGTGTGTAAAAATATTGCCTGGTTTTTTACCAAAAACTTACATATAATCCAGGTTTTATTAAAGTGGTAGAAGGGAAGAAACTACTCATAAACTGTTAGTGAAATAGATTAATTCAAGTAGCTGGCATTATTCCATGTAGAACTACAATGGAATTAATATATTTTTAATGTTGCATATGCATATGTACATGTTTTGGGGATGGTGGCATCAAGGGTTCATAACATATCAAGAAAATTATTATAACTGGTTAAGAAATTGCGGTAAACTGTATAAACTACATACACCTGTCATGTTGACATTCTTCACCTCTGTAACAGGCTAAGTCTATTTAAGTGTAGTGTGAGGTATGAAAAGCAACGTAACTGTACTGATGCAACATTTGGCCATGCTGATTAATCCTGCTGATAAGCAAGATGAAATTAATATGGGCATGGCATAGAATAAGTAATTGCCTTACCTGAACTAGGTCATCAGATCTAGCTCAGGAATTTTCATTCAGAACTGCCCTGAGAAGTGTAGGCTGTCAAGTTATCCTTCCTTGGACCTCGGCCACTCACAGAGGAGCCTTTTCAAGCAGTTGTACTTTTGTTAGAAAGGATACAGGGCCACATTTACCCCAGAACACCATAATTTTATAGGGGTTGTCCCCTCTCCATCCCTTTTCTAACACAGAGGTAAGACTAAGATATTTCATTGCAGATCCGACATGCAGTTTCTTATAGCATGGTGCTGTGGCTGGTTTATAAGCGGTGGAAATGCAGACTGTATGTAGGATCTGCATTTATGTAAGCCAGCACACATATAGGGATCAGCTTTGGTATTTGCACAGGCATATGGACACAAGAACATCGCTTGGAATAAGTTTTAAAAGTGTTTATGCTGTGTACTGCTCTGCTTGCTGTGTTGTGTGTGTGTGTGTAGCAGGTGTATTAATGTCAGTTGGCACTGATTTCTCTCCGGTTTGTGTTCACTGAAGTTCCCGTAAATTGCCGGGTGGGATGGGATGGATCAGTCGGTTTTTTGTGTTCTCTATCAGTTCCTGTGTCTGTGCCAGAGCCCAGATACGGTGCTGAGGAAAGCTGAAATCACAACGTGCAGTTTATTCCTCCTCACGTTATCGCCAGGGCTGAGTGTGCTGTCACTGGGATGTGTGCGACGGCAACTGGGGACACTGCTCAGTGCCAGCGCCCGGCAGGACCTCTGGGGAGTTACCCCCGCCACAGCACCGAGGCACATGGCCCTCACCTCTGCACACTCGTGATGGATGAGGCTCCTGTCGCGACAGAGGCCGGTGTAGCCCCACAGAATCACCGTCTTTAGGGTTGGAAGGGATCTCTGAGATCACCCAGTCCAACCCTCTGCCAAGGCAGGGTGACACAGGAACGCGTCCAGGTGGGTTTGAAATGTCTCCAGAGAGGCAGAATCCACGGACTCCCTGTGAGAGTTTCACCCTCACACTCTGACCGGATGATGCTCCTGTCGCGACAGAGCGCGCCAGCCCCACAGTTTGACCGGATAATGCTCCTGAGGTGGGGGCCAACCCCACACTCACCCCTGGACTGGATGGGGCTCCTATCACGACAGGCTGAGAGAGCAGTGCTCACAGGACGTCTGGCGCTCCTGTCGCGACACGCGCCGGTGCAGCTCCGCGCCGGCCCCCGTGCCAAGACCCCTCTGGCGGACAGCTCCCCTCAGGCCGCCCCGCTCTCCCTCACCGCGGGCTGAGGCCGGGACAGGGGCGGTTCCCGCCGGGGCAGCGGGGGCGGGAAAGCGGCCACCGCACCTGCGGGGCCATCCCCGTGCGCAGCGGAAGCGGCACCTCCGCCGCGTGAGGCGCAGCCGCCACCGGGCCCCGGGCGGGAGTACGGGCGGCAGCGGGACCGCGCTGCG